>VZRJ01010184.1:295496-583599 GCA_013397565.1 Ptilonorhynchus violaceus | reverse complement strand
GGGGGGGTGATATTGTGGCTTGGTGGACACAAGGTCAATCCACCACATCAGCAAAGAGTAACTTCACAGGAAGTAGGCAAATGTAGGGGGTTTAGACTCCTTTTGTTGTAGATTTCAAGTAATTCACCTCTCACATTCAGTCACAGTAATGTATAAATAACTTATTACAGAGTATTAAACTTACCTGTTGCATGTTCAAAAAAGATAGACCATTACTTCAATTCCCAATACTGTTATGCAAAAGATGGAAGGGAAAATATTATTTGAAACTGCAGTTCAAAGTAGTTGGTGTTCCACATACATTTAAACAATTATATTAAGAAAAACATGGTCATCTATAATAATTTAGACCTATTTAAACTCTACAGCTTATCTCACTGCAACAAGTCAGTGGGATTCCCAACAGAAATAACATTCACGGTTAACACAGCATAATGAAGAAAAAGTTACTTGATTCAAACTAGTAGACATCTCCAGGCAGTTTTCAAAGAAGGTCCTAGTGACACTGTTAATTACATTCAAGCTTGCTAAATTGTGTCCTGATTTCAATCATTTAGTGTTTTTTCTCTTTATAATTTGATGAGGTTAATTTCTTTCCTGTGTTCTTAAAATACATATCAACTAAGTACCACTTATTCAGTTAAATTGCATTAAGTCACAAAAAGCAAGCCTGAAAAATGACCTTCAAAATTCTGGTTAATTTCTGATATCATATAGTGTAAAACTGCTACAAAATTTGAATTCGGGTTTTCAATTTTCACATTTTCTCTGAAAATTAAGAATTATGAAATCTTACCTAGTTGTTATACTTGTGAATTAAATACTCCTCATGTAGGTCTTAATTCAGGCTTACAATTAAGCACATGTAGCTAGTGCAGCAGATCTGGATGCAGAGTAGGAAGGAGGAGAAAAAGGAAGTGCCTTAGGCAAATTATAGTAAAAATATTACCATGTAGGAATCATGTCATAGAGAAAGTGTCATGTCTATGCAGTGATCTTATGTTAAAGTAACTTATTTTTTCAATGAATCTTTGAGGCAGAGGAGAATGGACAGCAGATTAATAGTTTTCTCTGGGTGTTTTGTCCACTGTGGAAAGAACTCTTGTCTGTTTACAGGCTTATGGTTTGTTTTTATAGATGAGGAGCTCTGGGATTCTTCTCATGTAAACATAACCACTACTTATTGGAATAAAAATAGAAAGTTATTTGCTGTGGTATTTGGAAATTTTGGTGATGAATGACATATTCTAAAAAGAGGTAATACCTGGCTCAAGAAAAATGTGGGGAAATACTTGCAGCAGTCAGGTTCGTGGAAGAAAAATGGTGATCAAGAAATGTCTTAATAATTGACAAAGACAGATGAGGCACATTCAGAATGCTAAAAAAGCTGCTGCAACCTTTGGGAGTTACCAATATATGTAGCATTTCACTGGAACTAAACAGTTTGCAGGGATACAAAGACCCTTAATTGCAATACAGTGGAAAAAATAAGTATTTGAATACCACAGTGTTCCACCCCCCTCCCAAAGGTAGGATATAATTAAGGTGAAGGGGTACAAAATGAAGAGAGACTCCTGTTCAACAAAGCTTGTGTCTCTCTGTGTGTGTGTGTGTGTGTGTACATGTGAAGGGTCTAGAGCACAAGTGCTGTGAGGAACGACTGAGGGAGCTGGGGCTGTTTAACCTGGGAAAAAAGGAGGTTCATGAGGGGGGCCTTATCACTCTCTTCAACTTCATTAAAGGAGGGTGTAGCATGGTGGGGGAAGGTCTCATCTCCCAAGTAACAATAAGAGACAAGAGGAAATGGCCTCAAGTTGAGCCAGGGGAGGTTTTGATTGAATATTAGGAGAAACTTCTTCACAGAAGGTATTATCAAGCATTGAAAACAGGCTTCCCAGGGAAGTGGTTGCATTACCATCCCTGGAAGTATTTAAAAGGTGTGTAGATGTGGCACTTAGGGACATGTTTTAGTGGTGGATTTGGCAGTGCTGTATTAATGATTGGACTCCATGACCTTATAGGTCTTTTCCAACCTAAATGATTCTATGTGCATGTGAAAAGGTGCCAGAGGGATAGGACACCACTGACAGAATATATGTCGACTTTAAAAAGCACTGACACAATGTTGCCCAAAAGGCTTGTGTGCCAGGCCAGTAAGTATTATATCAAAGATGAACTGTTATATACCTAGGATAACTTAATGGAGATGTGGTTCATTCATAGTTCTGAATAAAAACTTTATTGTATTGCAAGCACAAAGAAATACAGGGTGACTGGTGAAATGTCAGAAGAATGAATATTAGGGTTATCATTTACCCTTTGAAAGAAAGGCAAGAAAAGCTGCATCTTTCAGCAAGAAAAGCTTTGTACTTGAGGACGGGTAAACAAGCATGGTCAGCAACTGAAATACAGGTTAGGCTTGGTTGTATTCAAATCTTTACTCATATTTCGATATGCAGTGCTCAGTTCTGGGTTTCAGGCTTGTCCCCAGTGGGATCACAACTAAGAAAAAGAAAGAAACAAAGTCTTAGTGTTATTCTTTCAAAGGATTAGTATATTCCAGGATTTGAGTGTAATTTAAGCTTCTTAGCCATGCATATGTTTTCAGTAGATTGTAAAAACCAAGTTAAATTTCCATTGCCATTATAAGACATTAATTATAAATTGTAATTCTTCTCACACAGCCATGAGTATGAGTGAAGTCATCTCTGGAGCAGTTTTGTCATGGACTATTCAAAAAAGCAATGCATGGAGAGGGAGAAGTGGGAGGGAAAGAGATAAATATATTACAGGGCAGGTAGGTGGTAAAAGAGATGTATGAACTTTATATGATCAAGAATAATTAATATAACAAGTCTGCATGGGGAGAGAAAGGGAGTGAACTGTTCTGAATAGCACATGTCTGCAGAAAGATGGACTGTAGCATTTCTAACCTGAATGGACTGTAGCATTTCTGACATTAAGAAGTCAGATTCAGATGAAAGCAACAATGGTTAGTTTGATTTATGGGACTTTTTTTTTTTCGTTCACTGAGGGTTTGTTGTTTGTTTGTTTTATGTAAATCAAATATTAAAGAAATGTTTGAAGAAATAAATGAAGATTTATAGGAACATATAGCTGTAGAAAAGAAAAAAAAATTAGCCTGAAGTTCATAGATCTTCTGTTGGTAGAAAATTGAGACAAGAATTGTTGCATAGGAACAAAAAAGCCCATTAATAGGTACATGCAGCTCAAAAGTTGTTCTATAATAAAACCAAACATGTCCACTGCTGCAACTGACTGGCTGTGAATAATTCCCTCACACTTTGGTTTCAGCTAATGGCACCCTGGCATTTTCATGTTTATGAAATCAGATACATCATCCTTATTAAAAGATTTTGACATTCATATGCAATCGTAAAACATCACTGACTAATGTGCTGGTTATTGTAGAAACAGAATAATAATGGATTTGGACTTGCAGGATGCTATTTGGAGAACAACTTCATTCTCAGCAAAAAAAAATTTCCAATCCTGAAGCTTTTGGGAGGTTCTGAGAATTCAATATTAACAGTAGCTCCAGTCAAGAGACAGAAGAGCTCAGTACCTGTCAGGATTAAACCTGGTTTGTATTTCAAAATTCAAGGGTGGGCAAGGTTACTTTTCTTTTTCTTTTCTTTTCCCTATAACAATAGGGAATAATAATGTAGCCCTTCTGAAAGTGTCTGTAAGAAATACAAATTAACCTGTTCTGCTTCTGTGAAGACTTTCTCTACATGTGTCATATACTGATAACATTGCTCAAGTAATTATCATTATCGCTGAGCAAGTGTTTTCAAACATTGGATATCTTTTAATAAGGAAAACATAGTGCGTTCTGTATAGGAGAGCTGGCAAGATGCAGGTGATATGGTTTCCCAGCAAAAGAACTAGGGGAACAGGAGATGTATTGGGGATTTAAAAAAATCAAGATTAAAAAAAAAGAAGGAGAAATTGAATACATAAAAGAATACTGCTCCTCCATAGTGTTATTGGTTAATAAACATCATTATGTCTCACAGGGGTACTGAAGGGATTTAGCAGTGAACTGTAGTTACCCATTGGATGTAACTGTAAAACAGTTCACAGAACTGTAAAACACAGTTCACAGAGTGGAACATATCTCTGGATTAACAAAGTACCCAATTCACTGTATATATGCATAGCACCTTTTTAAACTTGCTTTCTTCACAAAAGGACTGTAACTGTTTAATTGCTTCATTTTCACTTTTCGCATAATTTAACACTCCAGCTGCAAGAATGATTAATGAACCTGCAATTAATTAATGTAATGGTATAAAATAAGAATGTATAAAGTAGTGTGAAAGCACCACACTGCTTTTTACACGTTCCACAGGTTTCACACTTTCCTGGGAAACATTTCACATTGTATTAACTGGCTGATCACTGAGAGTTTAATATGAATTAATTTGTCTTCCTTTGCCTTTTCCTAAGCCAACTAAAAAGTTAGGTGTGCTGTTACCGAACTGTGATTTAGAATGATATAAAAGAGTGTAGCAGTCTCCTGATCTCTCTTTTTCTTCAAAACTATTAGCTGAAAAATCTGTAATTTAATTAGGAGAAGAGGATAGTTTAGTGTATTTTACCTGTTTATAATCAGGAACACAGTGAAAATTTTACTGTCATTAACAAAAAAATAATGATTTTTTTTTTTGGTTTTGGTCACTATAAGTCATCCTGCCACTTCCATAATTAAATAATTGAATTCTTTTTTTCAGTCTCTGGAAAGGAAAACACAGTTTTGTTTCTATTTCTTCAATTCTTTGCATTGTCTGGACTTGAAGGTGAATCAGAAAAGGTTTTCTTCTGGCACTGTTGCTACCTAAATAGCAGTGGGGTGGATACTACCCCAGCAATGCACACATTCCATCTACTTTAGCATTAAAATTTTGGTTGAGCAAGGAGTTCCTTGAAGGATCTCCTTCTCCTTTTGTTGTGTATAATAGCAAGTTTGATAACAGGTGTGTCCCAGGTTGGCTTTGTCATGGCAAGGAAAATCCATTCCTTCAGTCCTGGTCTCAGCCTGAAAGCTTGCTCTTTCTAGTTTCACCCAACACTGTGCTCCATGAGGATCATTCTGTTTTTCCATCACCTCTGCAAATTTGCTGTGGAGTTGCTCCCAACTGCAAGCAGTACTCAAAAGTTTCCCAGTTCAGACAGGCAGCAGCAGAGGGAGGGAAGCAGCAGTGCAAACAAGGTTTTACTTCAGATCCTGTAGCACTTAAGTACTGTCCGTACTTCCAGCACAGGCCAACTGCTTGTTGCGCCTTCCAAGCAGATTTCTCCGAAGGAAGGGTGCACAGACGCGCAAAGCTGCTCTCGGGGAAGGCACCTCTCCTCTTTGGTGCTGGAGTAGGGTAAAACGAGCAAATCATCTTTGGCTGTGCTGCTATTTACATCTTCTTGATGTAAATAGCAGCAATGAATGAAGCAAACAGGAGAGGTACAATGAGCTGTAAGGCAGCAGCTTGTTGCACCAGTTGCTGTAGCAGCTGATCTAAGTTACATGCCCAGCTCAGTTCACTGTGGGCTGCTGTTTATAATGCTGGTGATATATCACTTCTGAATTTAACCTTCCCACTGCCATCTTGCAAGACCTGAAATGTCCATGACATTGTACAGGTACGACTAAGGCTTTCTAAGAGTGGGCAGGTCCAGATGCTGCCAGCACTGCCCATTTACCAGGCTCTATTGTGAGCTGGCCAGGTTTTCCTGCAGAATGGCTCGGGGAATGTGTGGAACTGAATTTCTTATATTCCTACCGGGGTGTGTGTCTTACATTGTGAGAAGGTACTTCAAAAAGTAGAGGTCCAGGGGGAATTGTGTGCTCTGCTCTCTGCCTATTATGTTAAATAATATGTTTAGAGATTTTCTGGGTTCCTGCTCTCCTCTGCTTTCTGAACATCAGAAACAAAGACAACTCTTCAGACAGGTGGAAGTCACTGGGAGAGAAGGTAAAGGTTTAGGAAGTGCAATGACTCAGGCCTTTCAGAGGCAGAGGAAGGAAGGAATGGATTTTGTCATCTTTACGGAAATGTCTTGGGTAAAAAATCTGACAGATAACAACAAGCCCTCTCCTTGCTTGTCTTTAGCATGTCTCTGGCATGTGTGTAAGCTCCCCCTCTCCTAACCATTTTGTATTCAATCACAGGAATTACTTTAGTAATGAACAAAGGCTGCATCACTCCTGTTACTGTCTACTGATCCTTGTCATCCTTCTGGGATGTGTGCTGAGCTGCCACAGTTTAAGTTAAAGCTCTGCTATTCTAAGTCACTCAAATGAGACTGACACTGTACAGCAGGAAAATGCACAAGAAGAAATTGTTTTAAACAAGCCTTATCCGTAAGAATTAAGCTTGCACATCTACCCAGTTGTATGCTAACATCAGTTAGTACATAAGTTAGTACAGAGAGCAAAAAGCCTGACTTGAAGCCTTATGGTTGGCCTTATCCCCTTTTGTTGTCAATGAGGGGCACAGCAGACTGTAATAACCTTCAAGCTTATTTAAAAAAAAAAGAAACCAAACAAAACCAAAACCAAAAAAAAAACCCAAAATCAAAAACAAAGCAAAAAAACCCCCAAACAAGCAAAAAACCACCCAAACAAACAAAAAAATCCCCATTGAAACAGCAGTAAAAATAAGGAGACAATGTGATCTCCTTCAGGGAATAAAGCTGTCTGGAAAACCATCACTGAATTATGATCTGACGACTGAGAAATCTCATGATTCCTGACTGATCTGGACAAAAGGCATTACTTTTAAATTCTCTGCTTTACTCCTTCTTGTCCTCTCCCATCCGAGCTCCCACCCCCCCCAACCAAGTATATGGAACTGGAAGAAAAAGGTAAAACAGTCTAAATGACTAATTTCAGAGTTTGCTAATTTAGCAAACTTCAGTTGCACCTCTGACTCTTGAAATGTGGGGAGGCTCTGAAAGGAGAAAACAGTATGGAGAGAGCAGACATCGTACTCAAAGGGACAGGATTTGTAAAGCCTAAAGAGGTCAAGCAATGTTTATGAAAATGTGATAATAGCTCTTAAGCTATAAGGAAAGAAAACTCATTTTCTTTTCAATAAACTTATCCTTAAAGCGTTACCAATCTGTATGTGGATTGCTTCTTATACAGAATACAGATTTTATATACGTAAGAAGTGTGGTTTGTGTATATGTGATTTCAATTACTTCCATTTCCATTAACCACTGCAGGTCGATGCTTTCAGATTCTGTGATTCTATATTTTGAGCTGTGACATGAAATATGCTAAAGAAAATGCTTAGAGCTCATGCACCTCTACCTCTACAAAAATTGGTTTTGCTTCCAGAAACTGAGTGAAATCATAATGCTTTGCATTGCTTTGATCTCTCTGTTGCTGCTCATTCTCATATTAAGGGAGAGGAAACTCTCTGTAGATTTATTTATTGTATATTAAAAGACTAAGTTCAGAAGAGGCAGACAATGTAAAACATTAAGGAACTGCTGATACTATTTGTCGCTGTTGAATATGGCTGCTTAGTTAGTGCAACTTTATCTCCAGTTTGTTCTACAGAGTCAAATCTGAGAGCCTGGATAAAGCAGATATAAAATTATTTAGACTATCTTGATAGTGAACATCACCTTTAGTAAGGTTATGCAACAGTAACTTAAAAAAAAAAGTTTAAAATTTTGTAGGTTTTTAAATTTTTATAGGCTGTCCGTGCTTTGGAAGATGAATCTGAATTTCAGTGTGGTTTTCTTGTATATAGCATGTCTTATGTGAAAGTATGTATTAGGTTAAATCAATCTGCATATGCTCCAGAACTGCACAGACTTGTAGTGTTCCAAGTATCAAAAAACCTACTGATGCTTCATGTTTATAGAGCATTTTTACGTTGACCTCACATGGCTTATGGCTGCAGGAATTGAACAGGAATTCCTTGCAGTTGTTCCCCCCAGGAGGTCCTGCATTGCTTGAAGATATAGGCAAAGATATTTGTGGTCACACAGAAAAGCTGTAATTGTGTAGTGCCGGAAGGAAGGGAAGAAATATGAACAGTATGGTGGATGGAGACAGAAATTAGACCAGCAGCGAGTGCTTTTGGGAAGATGGTCAAAAGTACAGAAGACTAAGAAGTACAGATGACACAGACTAAGCAGGAACTATGGATGTCAGAAAAGGTTAGAGGAGAAGGAAGCTATTCTATAAATAATAAAGCACTGATACTTGCAAGCAGTGGAAACGTGGAGTTGTGAATAGTTCCATTAAAGAGCTGTCATATGTACTGGTAAAACTCATGTTGCCATTCCAGTGAATCTCTGTGAAAGAAGTCAGCAACTCTGTACTGCTGCCTGCTACTGCCTTTTTGACATAAAGTCCACTGACCTGATTATTCAAGGTTAGGATGTTTCTGTGTTAACAAAGTCAACATTTCTTCTTCATTACACCTAAAGCAGAGAAAAAGGAATGTAAATTTTATGTCCCTGAGTCTTTTTAGCTAACATTAGGATTTCCTTTTACCATGAATAACTAAAATCTTACACTGCTCTAAATATAGCCAAATGTGCAGTCTTCACTTGTCTCTAGTGTCTATATCCATCATGAAAAAAACAATTCTGTTACATGTTTCCAAATAATTTTTGGATAAGAGCTGGCATTGGTTTTGCAAGTTCCATTTACAAAAAATTTTGGAGACCCTAGCTGCTGAAGTAAGAAGGCCACATGTTGTGGAGTGTCTATGCCTGCCTTCCTGCTCTAAAGCTTTGGAGGGGATACTTGCAGGATACTCTGGTGGTGGTGCTGAAGATGTATCCTTAGCATACAAAAACCATAATTAGGCTTTAGTAAGTTTCTCAGACAGCCGTAGCTCAGCTCTGACAAATTTAGAGAGTACCAAGTTTGAAGTACAGTCCACTCATCACACACATACTCACCTGCAAGATTAAGGGACATCATGACACTGTGGGCGTTTCTGTTTCTCAGCTGCTCCAGCTGTTACAGAAGGTTCCACCAAGGCATGTGTCCCAAGGGGACATGAGAGTGGAGAAGATCTCATAAAATGGTGGATCATACAAACATGAAGCATAGTATGTGAATTTAAAACTCTTGTAGTTTTCTGGGTATAGAATTTCTCCATTATTTGTCATAATTAATTTAGTAATTATTTCTTTTTTTGCTTTTTGTGCCTATTAGGGAGAATTGGAGTAAGTGCTTTTGTTTTTTGAGATGTTCCTGGTCACAGGAAGAACAGCTGTCATGAATAGAAAAATATTTTTCTTCCTTTGCCTTTGTAGAATTGCTTCATGAAAAATATTTACCTCTGAGGAGAGAACGCAAATTGTTCATCCTGTAGCTTAAAAAGAAGCGCAGACAAACTTTATTTCTATACTGACAAGGGAAAATAAGAACTTGGGGAAAACACTGGAAAATATGAGAGTTCTACCACAATGTGTACTACCTTTTAGTTCTTTTTCTTCTGTCTGACTGTATTGATTCTTATTTTTCACCTTTCTGTATACTCACCTTGTATTGCTGTTTCAGGGTGAGGGATTTACTTTCTCTTGAATGCTGTATAGCTTTTCCCAGTGAAGGCACTATTTTATTCCATGCTAGAGAGTCATTGTATCTTTAGTTTAATTTTCATTGAAATCTTTTGCTGGGTTATCAGCTCTAATCTGAAAGCTGAGTAAAATCAATGTACACAGAAAATGAAATGATTTATTCAGGGCTTGTTCAATCTTATCAGTCTTGTAAAGATTCTAACATACAAAACAGATATATATCTATTTCCCTTTCCTGTTTCCTTGCAAAAACTTTATTCCTGTCTCCTTAATACTATCATTCCATGCCTACTGAATGCAGAAGGAACATGTGCTGGCTTATATCCTCTGCTTTCTCACTGAAATAAGTGGAATTCTGGAGATGCTAAATTTGTATTGATAACTTTTGTAACGGTGAAGTGTTTCATAATATTTTTAACATGCTTGAAACTAATTCTCTGTGATACAGTTTCTGATAACATGATAATTTCATATAAAACTTTTAGCTTTAGCACACCCTCAGTGTTGCAGAATAAAAGCCTGTAGTACACTTCTGCATGCAAGAGACATGTTCCTAGTTCTGTTCTAGAAAGGTACACATTTCAAAGGATACACATACTGCGACTGACTTACCGATGCTTATCCACTTGTATAATCTTTACTTGCACAAGCAATCCTGTTGAAGTTAAAACTCCCAGATACAATGCAATTACTCACATGCTTTAAGGTTACATGGATCTTGACAATTGTACTCTGCCCCCCGGCTAAAGGTTTGCCTTAGCTTCATCTGATAAAACCTTCTAGCTGAGTGCTCCCTGCTGTGAATATATATTTTGAAAGCTGACAAGTGTATGGCTTAAGAAGTAGAGAGCCAGTTATAAACTGCCACACATTTTTTATGAAAAAGCAAATCTGGCTGGATTTTAATATTATAACTCTCCTTTCGATGTTGTAGAGCTTTGCTGTTTACCTCACTTTCCAGCATTTTTTCTCGGGAAAGAAATGTCTGATTATAGATTTCTTGCTGATGGTAGAAGAAAGAAGAAAGAAAATGTGAACATTGTCAATACCAGTCTTAACAATGACTTTCATTGTTGGGGCAAGAACTGAGGTCATATTTGGCACTTAGCCTCGGACTGTTCTGCAACAGTGCTCTGTCCCAGAGTAGACTTTACTAAAAAATTCTGCTCTCAAAACTGGAGGCATCTATTTGGAAAACAGCAGTGCCAAAGCTGAATTTTCTAGTCTCTTAAGGATGATAGTAGGCTGGCTGCATTTTAGGTTATGTTGTGTCATGACTGCTGGGTACCCACTGTACATATTCAAACAGGCTGTATACACATAATATACCTTCCATACGATAGTAATAATGATAAAGCTTTCAAAGTGAACGGTGCACAATCTGGTGCATTATCTGGCTTGGCTTTGCTAGGATAGGTGTCATAGACTGATTTTACGTGACAATAGTGGCTATTGGCATAATGGCATAATCTGGCTTTTTGGTGTGCTTCACATGCAGCCCTACTTTTAGACAAAACTGCCAATTAAAGAAGAAACGATGTTTCTTTTTTTTGTTCCCCTCCTTTGAATTACTTAACTACATAACCATATCCTTATCTTCTACTGAATGTAATTAAGTGATTCTTAGAAAATTATTAAGTCAACAAATCTTTGGAAAACAGTTATGCTTGTGAATGAGTGAGTGCATGTGTGTGTGAAGCAGAAAGGGAGTGATGCTGAGAGTGGGGGTGTCTTCGTTGTTATTTGAACAAACTGAGTTAATGAGTGGTTTCCTGCAAATACCCAACTCTACAAAGCATTTCCCCTCGGAGTATTACTGTAATAAGAGTTGTCCTTCGGGAACTCCAATTCTCCATGCTGAATTTCTCTCCACGCTACAGTGGGATTTTTGGCAGGAGCTGGCAAGGAGCATATGGGATCTCAGTACTAGACAGAGATGTACTACTGATGGAAAAAAAGTCTTGTGCCCTTATCTTGCAAGGATATGTTACCATGCATGGGAGTTATGTTGGGGTATCTGAACAGCATGTCTGATTTGGTCAATTCCAAACTAACACGACAGAAGTGCATAAGTTAAAATGTTATGGAAACAGATTTAATTAAGTGGTTTACTATCTATTTATATTCTGTAAATTCAGCTTATAAAACACCTGTTGTATTTGCATGGCTGTTCGAATAAAATGTGTATTTCTTCACTGTAAAATGAGCGTGCACCTCAGCTCACACTCTGCCACAGAAATCTCTGCAGCTCCATGCAAGTCAGCAAAATAGGGCAAGTTTATACCAGTAACACTATGACCTCAATATTTATTAAGCTTGTACATGTCACCTCATTAGATGCAAACTTGCTACTGTGGATTTTTAATATCAGCTGGCTGCAGCATGTTTTCTGCTATTTAGCCCCTGTGTCTGTTTAGCAGGCTGTGTAATTACTGCTGTCTGTATCAAAACTATCCTAAGGTGATAAGATCTTGTTTCCCTACTCCATTCCCGCTTCAAGGGAAAAAACAGCACAACTTGGTGTTACGCTTCTCTTACACTGGTGCACAGCTAGTTAGCAACAATCTTCCTAAGGTGAAATTGCCAGTTTACAAATCTGGGCAATGGTGAAAAAATTACACTCCTCTGCTCCATGCCACATGCAACACTTACCAACCTTCTCTTCTTCTCTTTTGCAGTTCTTCTACCCACAAAACTAAGTTAGCTTTCTTGGTGTGATAAAGCCCATCTGAATTCACTTGCAGTGATTATGTCTTCTGTAATTCAGAAATATAAGTTTTACTGCTCTAAACACTGTTTTTTGAAAATAAATTGGCAGATAAATGAAAACCTTCCATCTATTTATTTACTTCATGAAGAGTTTATTATAATAGTCAGAAAATTGACTATAACATGGAAAGAAATACTGTATAAGGGTAGTTCAATTACATTGTTTACACACATCATGTCTCATTCGCTTGGATTCATGTAGTATTTGTTCAATATGAATCCTTTATGTGTGTTAAAATAATTTGATACAGCTTTCTCTGGCTCATCTGCACTAGAGATTGTAAAATGTAGTTTGCAGAGCACTGTGGCCAGCAGAATTGCTTAAGCAGTCTCTAGCATATTATTTTCAATGAAAGCCAGCCAACTAGCTTCACCTAAATAATACTCCTATCTTTGTAGTGGTTGTGATATTGAGCTCTCTTTACATTTAAAACTTCAGTAAATGTCATAAGCCTGCCAGAATAAATTGAGAAACATTATTTACCTTTATCCCATTATTCTTTCTCCACTTTTCTTTTTTTAAAGAAGATAAATGTGGGTGCTAAATAGTCCATCTTCTCAGTGCTTTAAGGGGGAATGCATGGAAAAGAAAGTAATGTAATTTTTTAAAGAATGTAATTTTCCATGTTTCTACTAGGAAAAATTAGCATCCCATTATAAATCTCAGAATTTCAACCTATTTGATGAGAAGTAAATGAAAGACAATGTTATATTTTGCAGACTTGGACTTCTGTATGAACAGGATGTTAAACAACATGTGAGTGTGTAACATTGTACAGAGATGTGGCACTGGGCTGAAATAGTTTAAATACTTGATTACATTTCCTGATGTAGCTTTTCGCAGCTATACACCAGATAGTTAAATACAGTTTATAAGCCTCTTGCCTCTGTGGCAAGTATACCCCTTCTGAAGGGACCTTACTCTTTTGGTCCATTTCCATTTCGTCTCTATTTCATGAAGCAGCATGATTATTTTGCACTGACACATGGGGGACAGACTACCAAGGACGTCAGTCTGGGAATGGAAAGGTTTGGGGAGTACAGGAACAATTGCATTTTATGCAAACAACTCCTAAGTAAGATAGCCAGAAGTCAAGAAAACAGCTGCTAGCCCAGGAGCTGGGAAGCAGCTCCTCATTTACAAAAATCTACTGTAAATGTGTGCAGTTTATTCCTCTAGGTTAGGAACGAACTAAGTTATTGGAGAATCTCGTATTCTATTAACCTTCAAAAATACTCAACCCCCATCAAAAAGTTTCAGTGTTTTAAAAACAGACGGGGAAGTCTGACTATTTTAACATCATTTTCATTTTCTTGTCTCCTTGGGACAATCCACTGGGAGAGAAGAAGACAAATCTTTCTTTTCAAATTATCATGTAAATGAAAGAAAAGGGAGTACACTCAAGAAATTTGCTCTTATAGCTTCCTGTAGAGGAGTATATTAATGTTAGTGCCTATCCTAGAAAAACATGTTATCTAGGGATCACCAAAGAGGTGGTGTTGGTGAAACATCTAAACTGCTCTACCACACCAACCTCAGTATCCTAAGGACATTTCTTTTACTATTTTTAATCTGCTGCAGAAGTGTAAAGACATAATGATCTTCTTTTGAAAGGAAAAAAAAATGAACAAAATCAGAGTGGTTTAGAAACTATTTATTCTTTGAAATGAACAGCTATTGTTAGTGCTGCCATAGAGATTATACCTTAAAAAGACCAGCATTTCCTCTCTGCATTGCATTCATTTTATTTTATTTTATAATCCTGTGGAAAGAAGCATTTTGAAAAAGTCTACGGAATGTCATGATTCCAACTGATCTCCTTTGTTCCTGTTATTAGATTAGATTTCTTCAGTCTCATCCTTCTGCTATAGCCCTTGAAGGACTGTGCAGCTGCTAGTATAAAATTCAGACATTTCCTATGTTAGGAGATTATTCTCTGCTTTTATGGGAAGATGTGTATCTTCTAAACATTAGAAATCTGCTGCCAAGTACAGTTCATAGTGTGAAGATAAATAATGTCATTAAACTAAAAAAACCTTTTAATGATTGGTGGCTATTCAGTGGGCTTGGCAATTTAAACTAAAACTTCCTTAGAAAAATCACCACAGTTACTCAAAGTCCTAAGCCCAAAAATCATTTCAAGACAATGTAGCAGCATCCTTTTATAAAGTGGGTCACTGGTGATTCTCTGAAAGCTTAGCCCAATAATTTTCATATTCTTTTTATTGCTATGTAGGAGAAGAAATACAAAATGTGATTTGGGTTGTTAAAATGGCATAACATTATTTAAATTTAGCAGGGACTATCTAGGAATAAGGCATGCTATGGAGGTCATTCTTAATTCCCTTGAGGACAGTTGCTGTGAGCTGACAAAATTATACTTTGCCAGCCCATTGTTCTGCCCTTTATAAAGGTGAAGGAACAGATCAAGCAAATTCTGACTACAGAGTTTTTCTGTTCACTCCAGTTTCTACTGTGGACTGTGTCTTTTAGTTCTGCCTATCGGCAAATTAAAGAGACTAGCACTTAGCTCATGGACTTTTCTTTTTTTACACATATATTGTAAATATTTTCTATCTAGAAATACCCAAAATATAGGTACTTTGTAATTTTTAATTGACGAGATGTTCAATAAATCTTAAAGCCCAGGAAAACGGGGAAACACTCAGTGTGAAAATGAGTAAGTGATGAGTGTATATGAACAATTTTACCGGAAATTAAAACTAAATCTTTCTGTCGTCCTAAACATGAAACAGTTCAGCATTTATTCATTTTCATTTAAACAAGCAGGAATAGGGAATAAAAGGTTAAGACATTAAGAAGTAAGTTAAGTTAATGGAAAGAAACTTGCTTTTTTATTGTCATTATTCTAAACGCAAACATCTCTCCTAAATTCAGGTCAAAATTTGGCAACTAAAGATGAATCTAAAAATCCTCTTCCATTTGTAGCAGAGAAGGTGTACTCAGAATTATGCCAGGTATTAAAGATAAGTTCAGAGTGCATTCTGGTTGATTCTATAGCACAGCCTGCAGGGAATGATGCACTATAATGGATGTTTCCTGCAAGGCTCAGCATATCCCTTCCCGTAGGTGATAGTGGATCTGACAGATGACATCCTTTTGTAATTTGATATCTCTTCCTTTCACACAGGCTTACTCACTCCTAGAATCCTAAAACACATTAGTGTTTAATTACAACTTTGGTGAATTTATTCTCTCGTCCACTCTACTGTGTCACTCAGAATTTATAATATAAGGCTGGTATTAAACATTGAAATCATGTTTACCCTAGCACTTCCTAAAAATATAGATGCAACTGTAAACGAAGTATTCATACTTTCATAACTAATTGATTTATTAGAAAGGTCAGGGATTGTTCCAAACAGCATTGCTGGAGAATTATTCAGGATTTTCCAAGTTTACCTTCCTGGAAGTCATATGCCCAAACACAGAAGCTTGTGAGAGCTTGAAAAGGTTTTATTACTCTGATCTTTTTAAATTCAGATTCCTAAGTGACTCATTGTTCTTTGCTTAAAAAAAGGTGATTCTGTTTGACAAATCTATTTTTCTATGAAAATAGAATCTCTGGGTGGGTTCTCAGAGGGGTCTGTACCTTGTTGACTTTTTGCCTAAAGTATAAAAATCTAAAGGCATGGTGTTACATCGCCTGTGAAGGTTAATTATTAAAGTTCATTAACTCTGCTCAGTCCCTCACAAGGGCTGTATTTCAGAATATTTTCAAATAAACTTTGCTTTTACTTTCCAACCTTTGAATAAGCATGAAGCTGGCAAATATTTCTGTTCACGGATTTTGTTAGTGTTTTTATTTTTCATTCTTTTCCTGTTTAATTTACTATATTTTATTTTGCTATCAGAGAGTATTTCCACTCTCTTTCCAAGTCTGCCCTTCATGTTCTGGATAGAGGCTCTTATGGAAATCAACAAATTATTTTTTTAATATTAAATAATAAAGATTGTTATATTTATTGGGAGCAGTACTCAGCAGCAGATCTATGAGCTATGGGCTTGGGAGTACATCTCTGGATCTATGTGAACTGTAATGAGTGAAGGAAATATTTAGATTTTCCGAAAAACATTAATGTGTACTGTTGATCTGCTTAAAGCTTTGTTTCCTTATCAGATTCCTGATTTTAATGAAGGGTAGCAAACCTGGAAAACAAATGCATTTGAGAACAATTAATTCCAAAAGGTCATCATGACAAGAAAATAAATTATGAAGAAGTCCTTGAGTTTTTATGTCTATGC
Source organism: Ptilonorhynchus violaceus (assembly GCA_013397565.1). NCBI lineage: Eukaryota > Metazoa > Chordata > Aves > Passeriformes > Ptilonorhynchidae > Ptilonorhynchus > Ptilonorhynchus violaceus. The sequence goes on along the minus strand of VZRJ01010184.1, from coordinate 566,987 downwards.
TCTCATTCAAAGTGAGATTTTTTTTCTGGTGGAGTTTATACAGATGATTGTCTTGAGAGACTTTGGTGAGAACTTCAGCTTCTAGAAACAAAACAGGTACTCTCATCTTCTTGGAAACAATTTGTCTTTAAAAAAAGGGCAAGGGAAAACAAGGAGAGAATTCTGTTTATCCTAAAACTGGTCTCTTGTATTCTAATAAGTGGTGTGGTTCATCTAAAATCCTCAGATTTTGTTTGGGAGTGGTGGTAAGAGGGTAACCGTTTTCAATAATGTGGCTGCTTGTCTTGCCTGTTTTGGTAATCAAACTCTGCTGAGAGTAGGATTACAAACTGAAGCCCTTTTGTTTCAGACAATATTACACAAGCATCATCTGTTGTTAGGGAGATAGTCATCCAGGGAACAGTCATCAAAAGATAGCATGATGTCTTTACCCAATTCAAGCCCATAAACACTGTTCTATTGAAAGCAGGATGGTCCCTTCCCATTTTATTTTAAGTAACACTAGCAGCTGCTGTAATACATAAAACAGCTAAATGATTTCATAACAGCATTAATGAATTTAAATGAGAGCTGTAATCTGCTCTTCTTCAATCCAAACTTTCAACTACCTGGGATGAACAGGGACTACAATTTGAAGGAAGTCATCCCTGTTATCTAAAAAAACTCCCATTGGCAATTATATATGGTCACAAAGAATGGAGAATTAACCTTGTTGAGATAATTGTAAAACAAATAATTTTAAACTAGCAACAGTCAGAGGAAGGACTTTCTTGGTTGCAATACTGATTTTTTTCACAGTGGAGAGACAAAATTAGCAAATTGGTGTGGATGATAAACCAGAGAAGATAATACATGGACATGATTTTTAGCTCTTGTCAAAAATCAGAACTAACCTTTACTGATGACATATTTTCAGTGGCAGAAAACTCTCAGGATAAACCATTGAACACAAATCTTAGCTAATCTTTAACTGGCATATTTAACTGAATGTCCTTAGCATACAAGCTGCATATGCTCAGTATACTTAATATATACAAAGCTTCCATTTAATGTACAGTTTAGAGGAAGACATGCATGAAATATTCCAGCTAAGGTAAATCCAACAAACAAAATCTTGTATATTTTATTTTGAGTATATATTTTTAATAATTCAATAGAAAACATTTCAGGAAAGGAATTATTTTATTAAATTATTCCAGTAAAGTTTTTGTAGCTTATTGTCATTGTAAGTATTGACATGTGCCAATACTTCTTACAACAGTAACAATTTTAGATACATCTCACAATCTTTATTCCCTGTCTAAATACATATTTATAGTGAGAGACATGGATTTGATGGATGGACCACTTGGTGAATAAGGACTTGACTGGATGGCCACACTCAAAGAGTTGTGGTTGACAACTTGATGTCCAGGTGGAGACCAGAGACAAGTGGCATTCCTCAGGGATTGGTATTGGGAGCAGAGCTGTTTAACACCATAGTTGGTGACATGGACAGTGGGATTGAGTGCACCCTCAGACTCAGCAAGTTTTTCAATGGCACCAAACTGTGTTGTGTGGTCAGCATGCTGGAGGGAAGGAATACCATCCAGAGGGACCTTGACAGGCTTGAGAGGTGGATCTGTGCAAACCTACTGAAGTTCAACAAGGCTGAGTGCCAAGTGCTGCACCTGGGTCAGAGCAGCACAAATACATCCCAAGCACAAACACAGCCTGGGCAGAGAATTGATTGAAAGCTGCCCTGAGGAGAAGGACTTGGGGTTGTTGGTTGATGAGAAGCTCAACGTGATCTGTCAATGTGTGCTTGCAGCCCTGAAAGCCAACTGTATCCTGGGCTGTATCAAGAAAAAGTGTGACCAGGATGTCCGAGGAGATGTTTCTATCCCTTTACTTCTACTTTTTAAAAGTAAAAAAAACCATGACATTCTGATTTGGTCTGGTTCATACCACTGCAAAATTTCTTCATGCCACTTTTATTGAAAAATACTTTGCCTCATCTACTTACAAAATGGAAATACTGGAGACTAATCAAACTAAGATTTAGTTTGTCTGGTAATAGTCTAATTAAGAATGCCCTTAAATTCATACTAAAGGTCTTTGTTCCGTTGATTCAAATGTAGTCTTTTAAATTCAGAAACTGTGCTTCACAAACACTGGATATTTGGGGAGAGCTCTTTTTGTATGTATTTGGTCAGGACCTCTCAGCAAGCTGAAAATGTAATTTGCTCCCGGGGTGACTGTTTTGTCTGAAGACAACCACTTGTTTGTGAACTATATAGACAGTTCATTGCTGCCTGATATCACAGGATATTAATCCAGAATTAACAAATGCACTGCACAGTCCCCTAACTTGCTCTGCTGACGCAAAGCTACATTCAGGCATTGCAGTAGGTCAGGTTAGTTGGCAAGATAAAAAGATGGCACCGTGATCTTTGTAAGCAAATTAAACCAGGGGTTCAGAGAGCCTAAGCAGACCTAAGTGATGATGTCTGTAGCTGTGCTACCTACTTTCATCTCTTCTTTCTCTCCCACATCATCTGACCCTTCCTTGAATATTCCTTGTTCACAGCAATAGTGAATAGCATGCTCACACAGTTCAGTGGAATAAATGTATGCTAAGTGCTGGTACAAAGGCAGGTAGGGGCAAAAATGGAAGTAGAACTGCTAAGTAGCTATTTTTCAACTGTAGAATCAAATGAGGAAAAAATTGAGAGTCAAAATCGACGGATGATTTGTGTTGCTTCAACAACATGCTTGAAAGATAAATATCTAATAAAGTAAGCACAAGGATGTACCTACACTATAATCTTCATGTTGGATCTGACTTGTTTTACTTTAACAAATCAATCTTTTTATCTACCTGTGACAAGTTAAATTTCTTTTGGTGGACACCTGTCAAACTGCTCTAGAGTTTCATCGTATTAAGTCTCTGTGTTTAAAACTTTGAGTCTGAATGGTATCTCACAGTGAGTTCTACCGTGCCTTCTGTTTCATGCAGTGCTAATTAGCCACTTCATTTGAAGTGAGATATTGCAACCTGACTTTTCCTGCCTCTCACCCTTTCTTTAGAACTCTCAGCAAAGCTTCTCAATTACCTACCACACCACCACATTTATCCCTGTTCTCATGTCTTTGGGAATGCACCAGAATGCTGACAAAATATTATCAAATGTTTACAATTTCTTAACTAGCACAAAAGGCATATAGAAGATGAAGGGAACGAGAGGCAGGGTGTGATGGAGCAAGGCAATTTTTTCAGGTTCCTGTTTGACTGTGCAGTGTCTGCAGCAGTGCCTCAAGCCTACACCTGCTGCTCCTCTGATTCTGCCATATTTGTCCTTGCGTTGTTAGAGTCCTTTCTCTCAGCCTTTACAAGTCCTATAGTTTTTTTGTGAGGAGGGGTTGTCTTCATCTTTTTCTTCAAACAAACATTTTTTAACTCTGCCTGGGGAAATGCTGTCCTTTGGAGCATACTTCCAGACATAGGCTGGAGACAATATGTCTTTTCTGGAATGTGGTTGATACTTTAATTCTCCTAGCTCCTGAGTAGTGCTTCAGCTCTCCAGTATAAGAGAATATACTGATGTTGCTGTCAGGCTAGTCCTTCACAAGGTAGAAGTGTGGTACAAGTCTCACCTCATCTTATGGAGCATGATGGAGGGCAGAGTAAAAATAGTGTTAGAAAAAAGGACCCTATTGCTTCAGTAAATCAAACCAAAATGTGGAAGTAGAATTTCCTCACTGAGTACACCCATCTACCTTTTACACTGGATTTTTATCCAGAACTATCGATAAAGTCATGTTTTCATGTGAAAATACTAACCCTTATAGAATAGTATAGTGGATTGTAAACTTCCATAGTATTTTTGTGTTGTTCTAAAAAGCCTTAAATAACAGGTGTAACTGGGGTGCAACTACCCTACCCCAGAGGCCTGTGCTGTGACATTGTGTCTGGGTTTATGGAGGAACTGAGCCATGGGCTCAGGCTCCTATTCCTGACGGCTGGGGCTGGGGCTTTCCCTGAGCTCCTGGCTGCTCCTGGCTAGGGTGATGGGACATGGGGAACCCTGCAATGGCCCCAGCCCATGGGGACCTGCAGCCCTTATGGTGCCCCCAGTAAGGCTGCTCAGTCACAGCAGAAGATGCTGCTTCACACAATTTGCTTAATGTTTTTAAAGAAGAAAAGAAATGCAGTTTAGTAAGAGGTTTAAAGATTATTTTGATATTCCTTAGCCCATTACTGTCATATATGTTCCTCTAGGCTTTGTGTAATAAAACTGAGAAGGAGGCAATGAGGATTTCTGTCATAACTCAAGCTGGGGTGCTCAGTTGAAACCATAGCTTTGCCCTATGTTAGTGATATACTGAAGAAGTTCTCCTGGGGGGAAAAAAAAAAGTAAAAAAGAGACATTTAAAAAAGAAGAGGCAAGGGATTTTTGTGCAGGAGGCAGCCTTTTTACTAGTTGCCTGACCTGCAATAAGTAAACAATTGAAAACCTTTAATTATTCATACCTAATTAAATTGCTCTCATGTATCTGTGTGGGCATCAGAGTTAGCAGAGCTAAGAATAAGCTATCAGCTCTCTTGGTAAGTAGGAGGCATAGGCTCCTCATCCACCTCTGCACTCTCTGGACAAAGTAATTAGTATTGACAAGACCCCAAATCAGTAATATTGAAAGGGATGTATTCTGCCTTGGTAATACTGAATATGCATAGAACTAATAATTGCTTAAAAATGACCTTACTTTTTTTTTGTCAGGGTAGGCAACATCTCCATTTCTCTGAGAATTGTCCACTGTTCATGCTACTATGCATTTCAGCAAAGTTTTTGGATATTCTGTTCTTTAAGTTTGCAAGAAAGACTAAAAGTTGTACACGGTACAAAAATTACCTTACCTGCCCAAATATATATACCTAAAAAAAAAAAATCCAGATTAAAATAGCAGATTAAAGTTTTTAGATATTGTAGACTGTATGAAATATCTTGAGATGCTGCATATGCTGATAAGATTTCATATAAAATAGAAAGTGTCAGTGACTATCTGACAGCAGATCCAAAAAACAGAGTATGCCAGAGAATGCTAACTGCTTATCATGACCTCTGCTTTAAAAGCTGAAAATTAACTGATTCACATGGGACCGATGCACATTTTTAAAAATATTTATATTACAAATTGAAGTTCCTAGAATCATAGAATGGTTGGAGTTGGAAGGGACCTTACAGATCATCCAGTTCCACTTCTCCGACTTTTGGTGGGGACTCCTTGAACAGTACAACCTGGCCTTGAACAGCACTGAGGATGGTCATGGACAGCTTCCCTGGGCAACCTCTGCCAGTGCCTCACCACCCTCATAAGGAAGAAGTTCAAGTTAGTTGATTGCTACAAGATAATAGTCAAAACTTTGTCAGTATCTAATGGCTTATGTATAGTAGAGCTATAAGCTTCTTGGTGAACAGCTGATACTTGTTCCGTTAGAGTTGTGCTAATATCCTCCACTTGCTAAAACCTCAGGATTTTCTTACTACAGTTGTTTTCATTAAAAGTTCATTTGCACATAATTACTGACAATGCATGCGCATTAAACAGAAAATAGGTTTCTGTCCTGAATGGACAAAAGTCAGTAAAGAATGTACTCTCCTGACTGCCTTAGCTCGGGCCCCATTGTATGTAATGATTGCAGCTGTTAGGCATTAAACAGTAATATGTGTGCAACTGTGAGCAGGATGTATAAGGCAATGAATAATAGGCAACAGCTAGAGCAAGGATGTTATACCTGTACCTTTTGTTTAAACTGGATCTAATGCAGATCAGTGAGGCACCTCACCCTGAATTCTTACATTCTCCCTATGTTCTGTCCAGTGAGATTAAGGACGGAAGTTACTGGGGGGGCATTCCAAGCATGGTTGTCTCTTCCTTGAGACATCCCACTCTTATTTTCAGAGGCAGTTTCATAGAAAAGCATGGAATGGAACTATTCCACTGCCCCATGTTAAGGTCTGATATACTGAGTCAATGCGTGTAGAAGTTAAATGTACTTTTTAAAAGATTCTTAAATGTACTTTTTAAAAGATTCTTAGAGCCTAAAGATAAAGGTTCCACAGTTACCCTGCTCTGTACACATCCCAGGATGACAATTAACTTTTCTTTAGGAAATGCAGTCTGGCTGGTATTCAGCTTCTAATCTACTGTAATTCATTCTTCCTTTCCTACAGAACCGATGCCTAGCCAGCTGTTATTCATCCTCTCTGCATTTGGTTGATTAGATCTTCTTAATTTGACAATTTACACTTGCTTCTCTAGAATTTTATTAATTTTTTTCATATTATTTCTGTAGTCTGTCAGGATAATTTTCAATGCTGTCACTGACCTCAGACAGTTATGCAATTCATCCCTTCTTGTTTAATCTGGAAATGTAATAATCAAAATATTTTTCCCATCATGTAAACAATTAATAAATAATGCTGAGCTAGAAAGAAGTCCACATGATATCTGGCCTTCCAAAGTATTGGCCTTTGGTCATCCCGATGAAACAAGGGGAGACTCTCACTCCAGAGTTCGGATTTGGAAGCTTTAGCTTACATTCCTTCATGAGAATAATTTCTTCTAACTAAATGGAAAAAGAAAATTTAAAAAAAAAAAGAAGAAGAATGTACTGGAACCCCATAAACTGTTCTAGCTTACTTAATACCTCTTATAGTTCTTATTAATCTCCTGATGTTATAATCAATGAAGAGTTAATAAGATTTGTGTGTGTGGTATGAAATTCACTGCCTGTGAAATAAATTTACCTTGCATCTGCATCCACTTCTAATCCCTCAATCGATGTGTGAGCACAACAGCCTCGAACAACCGAGAGACAGGAACAGACAGATGATTGTCACTTCTTGTGGGTTTTCTGCTACTTCTGCAGCAACCCAAAAAATACTGTGTTCCCAGTTCATTTACTGAGACTGTGTTGGCTGCTCTTAGAGAGTGAGTGATCATGTTCTTTCTTAGTTCACATGGGGGAAGTATGTGCTTGAATTCAAAATCCTGTGGAAATAATATAAGCATCAATGCATGCTGCATTTTTAGAATGTTCCAAAAATCTCTTAGACATCATTTCTCAGGGAGGTAAAACCTCAGTGTAATCCTGATACAGATTTTGTATTTATAATTTATTGGCATAATAGTAGTCAGTCAATAGCATGGATTCATGGGCAAATGCACTTATGCTAAGTTTTGAATTCTGTGGAAACTGGATGCATTGCATTTCTGGTGAGCTTTTAAAGCTTCCTGGGGGCTTTCACAATAGGAGCTGATAAAATTTTATGGAGTGCTCCACTTTTATGTTTAGAAAATGATGAGAATCATTCTACCCTGTACAACAGAGCAGAAATTAACTGAATAGTTTTGAATGATCTACCCATAAACATTTGCTGCATTTACTTTACAAGTTAACACTTCGCTCATCACAGACTATTCCTTTGAAAGCACACAATGTGTGTACATGTTATGGAAGTACAGCACATGCCCAGGAAATGGAAGCATTATTTTGTAAGTCTTCTTGATCTGAAGGATTTGAACCCACATTTTACAAATGCTTCATCCAATTATTCTGATGACAGCAGCCTCTATAATTTCTGATGAAAGAAAGGTGCTGTGCAGTTGTGCATGCTTAATCCAGGGGCCTGGAAAAAGAATCAAAAGGAGACAAGTTCTGGCTTAATAGTTTTTGCATTTCTATGGAAAAGGAAGAGGCCCAGGAATACAGTATTTTCTCCTGCTATTTCTGATATGCATTTCATCCATTTTAAGCAAAAGATTTTGAGTTAGGGGCTTGGAATCCCAAGTCTGATCTACCACAGGTAAGACCAGAGTGGTTCTCAGTCTTCTCTTGATCCATAAGTATTTACAGTTCTAGTTTGAAGGGCTAGATGAGTACCTGTCATGGTGGGAGAACTATTACTAATTTCCAGAGGAGTTATTTTTGAGAAGGTTTTTTTATTTTTGATCATTATTCTCAAATCAAGATTTTGAAGAATATCATAATAGCTCCCAGCTATGAAAATTGCCAGCAACATACTGAATGTACTACAATTTAGTTTAATACTTAGCCCATGACCTGAATATATGTGAATCTTTACTTGATTTATGTTTTCCACTGTTATGATCTGAAATTTTAATTTTGGAGCAGCTATTGTTAATTATCAGGCTGTTGCAGTGTTAAGTTCAGATATTATGTATTTCATGACTACTCATTAGTAATACATCACTGGTAAAATGGAAGCGCTGCCTCTTCTGAAACTGTCCACTTCCTCTTATTGTCAGATCATAAATTGCAGCTGTTAATAAACAGTACTACTCAGTAGCTTAAAACTGTAAACAACAGTAAGCAACTTAAATGCAGTAGTTGGTTAGGGCAGCCACACTGCTTTCTGACCTTGGATCTCAGGGCAGGCTTAGATTAAGCTGAAATTACAGCTGAAAGTAAGCAGCAGAGTCATAGGTCTGCTTCTTTCTACTCAGGCAATGAAAGTTTCTTCTGCATTGGGATTATTTGGGCAGCTGGTTGGTGCTAGGGCAGTGAAGTAGCAAGCCTAGTTTTGCTAGAAATTAAAGACCTGGGGATATGCTTTTTTAAAAACTAGCTAAACAAACCAACAAGATCAACACTAAAAATGAAGTAGGATTAAGGAATGTCATCCCAAATGGAATGATGGGTTCGGGCAGTTTCAAAGTTATCTTGTTCAGTGCAGCTAAATGCTTTACAGTTCTAATGGGAGACATTTTAGCTCCATTTACAATCCTGTCTTCCTTTTACCCTTCTACTCTTCTTTATAATAATAGGTCAGGACTTATGAAATTGTCATGTGATTGTCAGTGTTGTAAGAGAGCTGCCTTACAGTGATGGGGTGCAGAACAGAGCAGAAAGAGCTGCTGTGCTATACCCACCATTGTTACAGTTACATGTCATCAATGCTTGAATCCTTTACAAACCGATGTAATGATGATAATCTTTGTAGAAATTGTTCTACTTTTAATTATGGTACCCAGGGTGCCATATCAAAATTCTGACTTACTCTTTGTATGCGTATTTCTCTTCAGGTCTGTGTTCATGTACAAATGGCAAATTCATCATCTTTTGTCTTTGTCAGGCAGTAACTTTCCTGTGAAATCCCCTACAGATACTGAATTTCTGCTACTCAAATGTTTTTATATGTGATCTTTCTTATAGTCTGCTGACATCTTAAAATAATTATATCATAGGTAATTGATAAAGTTGTGAACTTCTAAAGCTTTTTATTATTATTTCTGTAAACACAAAACTATTTACAATCCATGCATTTTCAAGGGGAAGCAGCAACTCTTCTCAGGATATTTACAGTATTAAACTGTGAGAAATTTTCTCCCATTGGAAATGAACAGGTTTGAGACAGACGTTGGAGAATAGTTGTTCTGGATTTCAGACCGTTTTGGGGGCAAGGTGTCAGGGCGTGGTGAGGGCTGACTGTCCAACCCTGAGAGCGACACTGGCATAGCCTGTTCCTCACCCATGGGGTGCAGTTCCACCGTCTTTGAGCGCAGGGGCTGGTTATGGGGTCTGTCACCAGCCCCGGGCGTGGGAAACAGTGAGCCAGGGCCAGGGGCTCTAGGCCAGGAGCAGATGACACAAGAGAGAGGGCTGAAAGTAGCAAAGGTGCAAGGAATCCATGCTGAGATGGGCTGTCTGGAGTGTTGACACCATCCAGGTGGGGCCAGAGATGGAGATGGAGACCAGAACTCCTGCAGTGTCATGAGGCAGGGACTGACATCCCCAGAACGAGCTGAAATGGGGTCCCAGGCCCATCGGAGGATGTCTCGGGGAAGGCTGGGCAGGGACACTCAGGCCCAGCGCTGATCTCAGGATCTGACAACAGGTTGTCAAAATCTGGTTTGAACAAGTGTAAAGGTGTGTAAGTGTCAGTTAGCCTGTGAGAGAGGAGATAAATGAAACACTTGTTTCTCCCTTTTCACAACTCTGAAGTGCAAAGGGAACTCATATAACATGAAATGTAGTGTAAATTACGGAGCATTTCCCTAATATCTAAAATGGCAGGATAAAGTAAACGTTAAATTAGAAACAGGTCATGTGTGAGGGTCTAAGATCACCTTGTGTTAGTAAAATTGTGTTACAAGTGTCAGCTGTGGAAAACCGTTGATGTTAGTGTTATGTAAACCGATAGCCTGAGTGATGTGAGGGGGGTTATTATTTTGTGTGTAAACATTCTGTCACAATATCCACAGTGGAGCTTCTTCCTCCACATCCTTCTGTCTTTCTTCATTTTGAGGGAAAATATCTTTCTCATAAGTGAATCAGATGGGAGATACTACTTAGAGAATCTTCGGAAATAAATCATTCTTTTAATGCTTATTGATAGTCAAAGTACTTAGAATCTTCTGTCACTGTCTGAAGAACAAAATTCTTATTTCATCAAACAACAATTCAGAAAATTTCATGAAGACTGAACTTTTAAAAAGTGTTTTTATCCTAACATAAGCTCAAAATTAGATTTCTTCATTTACTTGAAGTTACATCTTGAAAATTTATTTTTTAAACATATTGTTACATAACTGCTACTCTTCATAAATTAGAAAATGGAAGAAAAGTACTCATTCATATAGGAAACTAGAGAATCCAGCTGTTCTGCTGAGGTTTTGCTGCAAATAGCTAGTCTTAGAAAACTTGCCATATGTAGAAAAGGAGCTGGAATTCCACAAACCCATATAGTGAATATACCTAGCACAGATTGGAAAAGGGGAAATGTAACCACCATTTTAAATAAAGGGAAATAAAGAAGACCTGGGGAACTACAGGATGGTCTGTCTCACCTTGGTGCCCAGCAAGATCATGGAGCAGACCCACCTGGAAGTTATGCTAAGGTACATGGAAAATAAAGAGGTGATTGTTGACAGCCAGCATGACTTCACCAAGGGCAAGTCATGCCTGACAAATTTGATGGTCTTCTATGGCAGGGTTACAGTGGTGGTGGATGAGGAAGAGCAACTGATGTCCTCTACCTGGACTTGTGCAAAGCATTTGACTGTTGCGTAGGACATCCTTCTCTCTAACCTGGAGAGATTTTAATTTGATGGGTGGACCAGTCAGTGGATAAGGAATTGGCTGCATTGTCTCACTGAAAGAGTTGGGGTCAATGGCTCAATATCCAAGTGTTGACCAGTCATGGGTGATGTTCCTCAGGAGGCTGGTGTCAGGACCAGCATTGTTTAAGTTATTTGTCAGTGACATGGATATGTCAGTAGCTTTAAGGTCCCTTCCAACTCAAGCCATCCTGTGACTTTATGTTTCTATTATTCTACTGCTATTGTAAATATTTCAGGAGCTCATTTAGGTGCCTCAAAACACAAACAGAATTATCCAACAAAATTATATTTGCAGAATTAAAACTTTATAACTTATGACAGAGGTGGAATTTCATCTCTGTACAAGAAGAAAGCTACTCACCCTCAAAAAGCAAAAATAGAGTGGTCAAGGAACCAATGCAAGAGCAGGTAACTGGGGTTAGATGTCTCACATTCCAAAACTGCCATAAATTGGGTGCTGGTTACCCATGCACACAGATTTGGAAGGAAGACCTTTTTCTTTTTTGGAAGGACAGCATTTCGAAACCACACTGATAGTCTTTGAATTTTTCCTCTTTATCTGACTTTACATATTTAAGACTATGAAAAGGGAGAATAGTTTTGTTTATTCTCTCCTACATGTTCCTTTAAATTTTCCATTAATCTATTGGCCTAGTCTGCATCATGAGAACACGTTTCTTATGTATCCTACTAGGTATGTTGGTGACATTAAGTATGTTAGTCCAGTTTGGTTACATTTTGTTGAAAAAATCTTTCCTTAGTTTCAGATTCTTATTTCTTTGTGATCATGTGTTGTGAACTATTAAGAGGAAGGCATCTACCTCTAATAACAATTATAGGTTGTTTTAAACTTAGGCTGATGTATTTCTTTATTTCAAGTAAAGGCTTCTGGAGATGAACAAAAAGACTCCTGTCCATACATTGTTCCCTTACTCTGATAGTAAATAACTCACTGCCTCACTTTCCAAGGATTTTCTTTCCTGCTCTCTTTGCATCTGCACTTCTGACTTACTGAGCCACCCTGGTGAGTTATCTGGAACTGGCAAGGACACCCTGCTGACCTGGATCCCACAACATCCTATGAGACCATTGGAAAGGGAGTGTCATCTGCCTTTCTTATGTCTCTCCTGAAGCTGTACTTCCTCTCCTTAGCCCCTGCAGTTCCCCAATATATGTGTCAGATAGTTTTCAGCTGTGTAACTATTTCAGTCTGTGGTTCAGAGGGACAAGATACTCAACTGTTTCTTCAAAAGAGGTTTCTCAAGCATATGACCTTACCTTCAGGTATCTGCAATCTGCTACAATTTATTTATCTCATAATAGAAAAAGCACTATCCAGAAATCTTATCATTTACCTGCCACAGAAAAAATCCACTTAATGAAATATTTAGAAACACATTAAGTAATTAAACAGTATGAAAAATATGAATGTTTTTTAGTCCACTATGTTCTGTTCAAATACTATTGTTGACATTACTTTCTTACACAAGACTAAGAAAATAAATATTCAGCCCATATCAGGATTTTTCTAATTGTAAGAGAGATCTTTCTCATTGTAGAATAATTTTTAATTCTTTTATATGTTTAAGTGATGCATGTTTCTTAATGGAATCTTTTGGGAACAGCAGTTTATATTTTTATATAGAGGGATACATGGAATGATCTTAAATTTCTCCAGATAGATAGCAATGTGTACTAAACCTTGTATGATGGATGGAGTCAATAAAAAGTATCCTTAAAAAGAAGGCAATAATGAATGCCAGGTTTAATAGGAAAAGTGATAGGTTGGAAACCTCTCCAGAGGCTCTACTGAATTCCTATTCACAATGTTCTCTGCAGGACAGGTGGCATATTGGCTTTTGGTTATCTCAGCTTAAAACACTGTCACCATTCCTTCAGTCCATGCTGCTTGTTTAATCATCTCCTTTTGCTTTTTTTTTATCATGAGTCAAGCTTACTTGATCTTAGGAATGCTGCTTAGCATGGAGGAACAGGGGTGATTTGAAAGGGAGATGCAGTAGCTTGTTGCCTTCATGTTGCTTATGACTGGCTTCTCATGAGTTCTTCCTATTTGATTGCTGAACCTTATTGTTTACTGGGACTCTGGAAAGGACTGGTTTTATTGTATTGGAAACAGGTATATTTTCTTCTACCTAACATTTTAAGTATTGCTAGGGTTGTTTTACTGTTCTAGGTCAGATCATGACAATGAATTGACACATTTATGAAACTACATTGATTCTAATTTTAGTTTTTTATTGCAGTTTAGGAATTTAAAGCAATTTTTTCAAGCTGTTTGAGTTGTGTTCTGGATATACCAAACTGTCCTTTACACCTTGTGAGATCTAATGTCACTCTATTCAGGGATTTGTAAAGAACTGTCACATAAAAAGAGACTATTACTGAACAGGCATTTTTGTTTGTTTTTTTCTTATGTATTCAGGTGGTGCTTCTTTGTAATTTTGTTACTCATTCATAATTTACCAGCACTTTCTTGTTTTTACCACAGAACAGTCATGAAATATCTTGCAGAGTTCAGAGGATCCTGCAATTTTTTTGCTTTATTCTTTTTCTTTGAAGGAAATATGATGGAGAAAGATAATGCAGCAGTTTTGAACATGTGTGAAAGAACGTTCTTCAAAGTTAGAACAGCAGTATGGGAAGAAAAATGATTTTCAAACAAATAGTTAACGGCCAACAGCTAGGATTTATAGACTAACTGAGAATTAACCCTTAAAGTTGTTGTAAACCCATGGAAAATGTCTTACTTCAGTTAAATTTAATTCAGGTTTTGGGAAAGACCCATAATAAACATTAGTAAAATAAGGAAATCAACATTTTCTTTTCTATTTTCCTGCCTTATCAGGAGCTGCCTTACTATTGTTAATGTAATGTTTGCTGAGCTATTTTGGGAAGCATGTGTCTGTGTGTATGCATTTTCCTCACAGTGAGTATTTATGACAATTGAAAAAAAAAAAGGCATTCTTGGCATTTCGCTAAAGAATGTTATTCTTAAGATACAGCTGTATTTCTATTTCTGTCTCAACTGGAAAATTAGATACTTGGCGATACAGATGCTATGCTAAGGCATTTTTGTGTCAAGCAACACACCTGCTACAGAAAAGAATTTGTAAAACAGTTAATAATATGCCCAGTTAAAATTTGTATGGAAAATATTTATGCAGAAATATTTAACATTTTTTCAGTGTTTTGGTTCATGCAAAAAAATGACCCACTACTGAAAATTTGAAGTTGTGAATACTGCTTAAAGATGAAAAAATATTTCAATCCTTGCTATTGTATAAAAGCAACCAAAAATCCCTGGTTCTAAAAGACTTTCTTAGTCTACTACTAACCCATGGAGTATAGCAGTCTTATAGCCAAAGAGTATGTAAAATATGTTAAAATTGATTCAACTTAAACCCCAGCAATTAAGTTTATAACTACCATACATTGTCTTGGCTTTTTAGTGAAAGTTACTGAGAATCAGAAGAAAGAACAACCATAAAAAATATTTTGTAGATGTATATGTAAGCTGTTTATCTGCCTGTTGCTTAAAGAAACAGCAAACTTGTTCTGCTTGTTAAAATCAGAATTTCTTAATGGTATTAAAAAAAAATTACAGCCAAGTGACTAGTAAAATAATGTCTTCCTTAAAAAATTCATTGCTAAAAAAAGGCTATTTCCAATTAATGAGATATCACACTCCAGTTAGTGTTAAAAGTTTGACTTCTCAGAATTATGCCTTTTATTTTGTTTTTTAGTTTAAAAGCTACCTGAATGTATTACAGTGTCTAGGCCTCGGGCATACTCATTGCAGCAGTGAAGCCATTTTCTGTTGACTTGTTGTGGGATTCCCCTTGGGGTGTTCCTTTTATATTTTCTTCTGACTTGCTTATTTTGTTTTCACAACCAATTTCACAAGGGTGACATTTTCTAGAATAGTCAATTTCTGAGACATTGACCCGGAACAAGGGACAAGAGATGTTAAATATCTGTTTTGAATCACTCATATGAATAACATGAGGCAGAATATCCAACTGCCCAGACAACTTCCAAAGCCATGAGGCACCAGCTCCAATATACTGATCTTTAATTCTTTGCATTTTCTTTGGTTGAGCATTTGGTTTTTAAAATGAAGAAGAGACTGGAAAAGCTTCTCCTCCTTCACAAAAGGGAGTGTAAACAGAAGAGAAGGGTTGGAAGACTCTGGGGAGAGCCTACATAAGATCTGATTTGTTGCTTATGTTGCTGCAAGGAGGCAGTGGCTGCTGTTGGGAGTCAGCCCTCCCTTCTTTTTTCCCTTTAGCAGTAAGTTCTTTCTGGTATTTCCAAAGACAGTAGCAGACTTTACTTTCTAGGGATTTACCACAAGCCATGTAGACAGCAGCCAGTTTTACTTATGCCTTTTAAGTATGACCTGAATCTCTGAGAATCAGTGTAAATTAGAATGGCTTCCATGGGGGCATGTTTAAAATGCAATTCCTGCTATAGTATTGTAATAATGGTTCTCCCTGTTAACTTGACAACTTAAATCAGTGATATTTGCATGGACCAAAAAAAGATTTCCGTTTACTAAACTGTTTCTTGTTGATATTATTGTATTTACTGAGGCTTGCTTTGATAGAATCAATCTTTATAGCTACTCCATGGTTTCCCTACAAAAATATCTATAAATACAAAGGAATCCATGCATACACATATATTTGCAAATCTGTGTATATATTTGCATTTGTTCATAGTGATCAGCAATATTATCTTTTGATGTATGGTCAAACAGGAAGTGTTTGGATATGCTTTCACAGTCAGAACCTATTTAGTGGATTTGTAATTGCTTGGTAAGATCCCGTGGTTCTTTGGGCAATATTTATTAGGCTCACACAGAGCAAGGAGCTGACTCGTGCTAGTACCCTGGAGGCTGAAGATATCAGCTTCAGGATTTCCTGCGGCATCAGTTAGTGCAGTGACTGAGAAATGAGATTTTGATTTCGGAAAGCTTTACTGAGGTCTGCAGTAAAATGTGGCATAACACATTGTGGTATCTACTCACTGTGCCCCTGGAAAATTAACCTTTATTGCTAGCTTCTAAATTTCTAAAGATCTATATTATTTATAACTGCCAGTGGTCATGCTACTTTGTTAAATTTTAAACTCAACTAAAAATGTTAGCATTACACGTAATTTACCTCCTAGCAATACTATATTTCATATTTAATTTCTAAGTTACCTAAATTTTCTGAAGTAGCATGTGAAAGTAGGCAAATGACAGTCCTTCACTGTGATGCTAAAATGCTGAGGCTTGTTAAAGCCAATGAATGAGCAAACACTTGCGTGTTTCTCTGTGAGTACAAATATTGTTATAAAAAATAAGATATCACAAACTGTTGTCAAAATACATTCTCTCACTCCCTCATCTTTATTAAAGTCATAATAATGAATGTAGCAGGTTTGTGCTTGGTTCTGAAATGTCTCGAAATGTAAAGCTTTAAGATGGATTATATAAGAAGTCATCGTTGCTTAAGCAAGTCTTCCCATAACGTCCTTTTTTACAGCCCTACTGTTTCTTATTTCTAACCTGTTCTCTTCTAAGATGGAGGTATTTCAAGACACTGCTTTCAAAAAATGTCTTGGGTACTTAGTAACCTGACTATCAATGAAAGCGCAAAAGATTCATGGCCTCTTTAGAAATCAAAACTTGTACTATGTGGTACCTTCTGAGAATTTTTTCAGTTGCTGTCCAGTGCTGTGATTAGAAGAGGTCAATACCAAAACCACTTTGGTTTAGTCTAGGTCTTATTTATAATATTAAAGAACCATTGATCCCAGCCCTTTCTCATCCCCCATTAGACAAGAATATTTTTTGTGTAAGCTGCTGTAATGAATGTAGATACAGATAGGCTACTGTCTAGCTTGAATAGACAGAAGATTTGTCCTCCCTTTCCCCTTTCAACACACTGAAATATGAGCTGTTAGTCCTATCAACCATTCCTGAAGAAAGTTGATAATCATCATGACTAGGTGACACCCTCTTGGTTACATGGGGAATTAACAAAATGTTTAGTCCCTGCTTTCACCATCTGCTCATACCACTTAATCCCCAGAGTAAGTAAATAGAAATGCAAAACTTTTATTCACATGTTGGAGGTGAAGGCCGAGACACAGTCTGTGCTCTGCTTCTCTCCATTCTAATTAACATTCACTTCTGATTTAGTGCAGTGAATTTGTTAGTTTGAACTTGCTCATGGGAACTCGATCCTCTAAAAGGAAGTTACAAGTGTCTCTGCTGGTTACTTTGGTGTGCTTTTATTTTTCCCCTTTCTCTGCTCCTAGGAAGATGACAAGGTTTTTTTTAATCAATTGTTCATTTCATTGTGAATTTTATGCTTAATTTGTGGTATTAATAAATAAGAGCAACACTAATGAAGAAGGGCATTATTTTATTTTTCCTGTTGGCAGGTGGAATAGATTATATGATAAAAAGAAAGAACTAGATGTTTCAGGGGATTTGTTATGAAGTTTTAGCGGGGACCTAATGAGTTTTCAATATGTAGACAAAATTGTAACTTAAGCTCTGGGGTTAAATGCAGTGTGGGCATGTGCTTGTTTTATGGTGGTTTTAGTTTACATAATTTTTTAAAGAAAAAATAGAGCATTTTTAGTGCATTAAATTGCTCACGAAAACTGTATTTAACTTTTCCACAATGTGTTATGATTATTTACTTCGAGTTTGTTTCAGCACCAATGTACAATCAGTGTTTCTTTCTTTTTTTTTTTTCGATACTCTAGGAAGCAGCCAAGGAAAGACAGAAGATGAAAGCTCCTATTCCCAACTTGATTCTCTTGTATGCTACTCTAACTCAGAGCTTGAAGGTTGTAACCAAAAGGGGATCAGGTAAGTAAATATTTATCTCTGTGGTTACAATGTGGCTTGGAAAGAAGTGCTTAATGTCTGCAAGTATCTACTAGGATGTTGTTGTGGTGGTTTGGAACGTAGTTAAGAAGATTTTAAATTCTGCAGCAAAAAAAGTTGTCGGCTTCTATATATTTTTCTACTATTGTGTCACGTGGACTTGATGAAAAAAAATCAGATATATAATGTTAAATGAATATAACCATTCATTTGCTGAAGGAAAGTTATTCCCAGAACTATTTAACTTACATAAAAGACTATGTTACAGTCAGTGTTGTTGAGTTTCTGGATTTGTCTGTTTGACTATACAGTTTGGGAAATTAAGATCATAGAGTTTGGTTTTAAGCAACACCAAATAGATCAAACACATTAAATTTAATAACCATGAAAATTTTTTTTAAAGGGATACCTCATATGTGATTGAAGAGTTTAATTCAGCAAAGAAAATGGAGTCAGTACTCAGACAGTTGAGTAGTCTGGAGTTCATTTTCTCCTCTGTCACCCTGAAATTCTAGTTTTCCTCTGTTTGGCTTTTCATTGGATAATGAAAAAAAAATTAGATACTGCTTCTGCAAACTATCTTGCTGTATGGCACTAAAGAAAACTAAATCCTTAATGAAAATCCTAATTCCATGTTGGTGGATTAATGAAAGTCTTAATCCCATGTTGATTGAATTAGTTAATTAGGTTTGTTGTTACTAGTAATTTTCCTTTTGGCATTGGAGTGTTTTAGGTAGCTTTTGTTGTGCTGTTCCAGAAGTCTGATTTATTTGTGTATTTTGGTTGGTAGCAGTTGTAAACTGGTGCTTGGGGAGAACACAGGTCTTTTTACATTTCTGGCAACATCTTAAATTATACCTTGTATTTTCAATGGATTATATTTGTAACACAGAATGAAACAGATTATGTCTCAAATATTTTAGTGGCTGGAAATGTTGATGTAGAGAAGGAAAATAAAGAGTACTATTACAAAGTAAGATATTCCTCAATGAAAAATTGAGATTAAAGTATATTTGAGGTTATTTAAAATCAAGGAAACTGAAATATACAGACTGTGTGCAGAGCAAAGGAGCTGGCTATGGGCTGATGTGTTTATAGCATGCTGAAGCCTAGACAGATAATACAGGTATCCTGTGAATGTTTCTGGCTAAGATTGTTCTGTTTGATTAAGTCTTAATACTTGTAAGCTTTAAATCTAGGCCCCTTAATCAAAATTTAGTACAAACATTATTGATCATCTTAAAGTAAATTTTGCAAAGACACTCATTTTTAAGGAACTAAAAAAATGTCCAGCCATCACCTGTTACTTGAAAGTGACAATAATAATAAGTTGGGTTGTCTTTGCATTTTATTTCATAATTTTTTGCCTGTATCCTCTTCATCTGATTAACCAATGCAAGGAAAACTGGTAAATATACAATTTAATTTATGTTTGGGAAAGTAATATAATTGCTGTCCAGCAAAAGAAAAAAAAATACAAAACTTTCTAAGATTTATAGAACATGTTCTCATCCTGATGCTGTAATAAAAAGAAAAAACTATAATGGAAATCTTTAGATCATACTTTAGAGTAACGTGGGATTCTTGATGGTTTTGTGTGAGATCTGCTTATCCTGTATAAAGCTTCAATTAGATGTGTCACAGAGGGGGCAGTTTGTCATACTATGTGTGCAAAGGAAAAATCTCTGATCTACTGAAATCTCAGATCATTCTGCCTTTGGTCATGCTGCTTTATGATTTTAGATTTGAAGAACTTCCTCAGTGATAGGTGGAATGCAGTAACGTGACAGTGCTTGGTTTGCTTTTGTTGTTGTTTGGTTTGATTTGGTTTGGCTTCATGTGGGTTCTTTTTTCCTCCCTTGGGTGCTCAGGAGGCGTGTTTTTTCAATCCTGAAGTGTTTCTATAAAGAAAACCTTATTTGCTTTAACAGAAGTTTTGACAAAATAAGATAGACTTATCTGTACTGTGAAAATAGAAATGGTTTCCTAAAGCTAGTGCAACTCGTAACTGGAAGTAGGAAAAAAAATCAACTTGGAAAGTAGAACTTTAGTTTTATGTGAACATATTAACCAGAGGCAGAGCATGGTGAGGGCACGGTTTACATCTCTTCAGTAAGTTCTATTTGTGAGTGCATTTTGTCCTTGAAATGTTGGTGTGAAAGCAAAATGAATAGTGAAAAAAAAATTATACTTATGAGTTGTTATAAATATGGAGTAGTAGTATCCACCTTTTTGAGATGTATTGCTTTACTTCCTTCTCTCTTATGAATTACAACAATGTAATAAAGTTAAAGAAGTTGTTGCATTAATATGATAAATAGTTATTCGAAGTGTGAGTTATTCCTTCCAGTTCACTTTTGTTGAGCTTATTTCTGAGCACCAAACCTAAAATCACAGGTCTTGTGTTCTTTATATATTTATTTATTCTATTAATATATTTTCATATATATTATATATGAAAATATATTTATTAAATATATATTATTATTTTTATGTTTATTTTATTTATTCATTATTTAATGTTAAAAAGAGATCTGTCCTTGAAAATATGTCTTTTCAATACTGTCCGTTGGATTTTTCCTGCTAGACTACTTCACCTCTTTTCTAAGTTTTTTCTGTCAGGTGTGCCAAAAAGATACTGATTAATAAAAGTATGTGTTTCTCCATCTGGTAGAAATACATTTCCAACCACTTCTCTGATCTGTCAATAGCATGAAAACCTAACTTCAGAGAGTCAGTGGTTCTAAAAATGGATAGCAATTCTGACTGTCTGTTTGCTTTCAGGACTGAAGTTATATCAAATAATCAGCTATATGAGAAAAAAATGAGGATCAATACAGTATTCCTGGTTTTGTTTGTTTGAAAAGAAGGTTAAAAAGACTTTGCAATAGAACAAATCTTGGGTTGTGCTGCATTGGATTAGATCTCTGATCATGAGAACGGTCATTATGCAAAGCACTTAAATTAAATTACTTGAAGGCAGTTCTTGAATCTTTCTACCACTGTGTGCTATTAATCAGTTAAATAAAATAATATGGGGAATAAAGGGAACAGTATTAATGAAATATTTATTACATTAGCCAGAAAACATGCTTTAAATTAGCTTGCTCACAGCTGTTTAACACTTTGTATGTGCTGAACTTGTATGGATGATTGTGTTTCTATCTGACAAAAGATACTTCTTTTTTTTCCAGTTAATATTTTAAATAAGTTCTGAACAGTTTCAAGTTACTCTTTAATATATATTGGGTGTCTTTTACATTTAGAGTATGTGATAGCTGTGCTTGTTACATGAGTTGATGAGATGGGTGAGCAGTTGTAGTAACAATTCCATTACTAAATACAGATGATGCAAGAAACTTCTTCCTAATCCATGTATGCAAAAGATAAGGCTTAAGCACACCTTAACTTTTTCCTGTCAATTATAGCTGAGTATACAACACTTAAAAGTTTTAATGCCTTCTCAAGAAAGAAAGAAAAGATTCTTTGCCTTAAGCTTTGCTGTTCCAACCACTGACTTCACAGTGGACATCATGTTTATTAATTGGGTGTTTTAGGTATTCAGTGAAGTCTCCATGAACTGGAGAGAATTCAGAGCCTGAAGTAGTAACTTCAAAGATGAACTTTCATTTGGCATATAACAGATTTCAGATAAGAGCTGCTGAATGGGAAGCTGACTCTTGCACTACTTCTCAGCTTCTTTAAATATCTTAAAGCATCTTCCTTCATGAAACCATTCCTTTGTCTGATCACTGTGGTCTGCTTCATGCAAAGGAAGAATAAATACTTAAAGCCTACATATTTTGATTTGTTCAGCACATGGTTTTACAGGAATTGATTTAAACTTCAAAAATTTAGAAAATAATGCCTTTTTCCTAGCATGAAGCCAAACTACATGTAAATTTATGATATGCCTAAGAAGTGTGTAGATTTACTTTTTGTGCAGTTGAGTTCGGTCCTTGATAGTATTTTGAGAACTTTATAGTAATGCATTTCTAAATGTTTTCCTTTCAGTGATTTTTCCTGAAATTATCCAGTTTCATCGTTTGAACTAAATTGTTGACTTTTTTTTTTTTTTTAGTCATGTGGTTTTACATCCATAGAAACTAGGTTTCTAAAAGTCTCTTCTTTACAGGTTGAATGGTATTTGATCACTTACTTGTGGTGAATAGAGTTTTGGCTTATGAATTATTTAATGTTCATCAAAGAGGAAGTAGGTTAGGAAAGAGAGCCTCATGCTGATGCATACAGACTTTTTTCACTATAATATATATGTTAAATGAAATACCTGAACACTGCATTGCCATCTGGTGGTTTTTTCCAAGGATACTGAATAGACAGAAGAAAAAAAAGGTTTTGGATGTCTTTTGCTTAAAAAAACAAAAGAAAATAAAAAACAAACAAAAACCCCCAAACAACAAACCAAAACCAAACAAATCTGGTAAAAGGGAAAATGTGGGAAAAAGTGTGAAAAGAGATTTCATTACATAAAACAATCATGAGCTGATCAGTATATTCAGGCAGTATTAGTGTATTTTCTTTTTTCACACTCAGATTGCCTATTAACAATCTCGTGCTGCCATGTATGAAAAGAGGTAAGAGTTGTTATTATTGCCTCTAGTTTTCTACACATTATTTTGCATTATGAGTTAATTAATATTCTGTGTTTGGTTCTGATATTGTGTATAGAAATTTTCTTTTCTAGATTAAATTTTTTCTATGATGGAATAATTTAACTGCAAGGACAGTCTTTCCCATGATGGGTCATTGGGGTATGTATGGGATTCTTCACATCATTATGATGAGATTAAAGTGTAGATATGTATTTTTGTCATGTAGCAAAAGATTACTTCTCTTTTTAATGTCTAGTATTTTTATGCCTTAGCTATTATTAGTCAATATGGGTGGTTCTTGTTTTTGTACTTGCATGAAAGATTACTATTATGAAAAAAAAGGTAGTAAAGACTTTGACACTACAGTGGTATTTCTGAAATTTATTGTGTTTTTGTAGGAGCCAAATATGAATTTAAATGAGGTAAAAATAATTTAAGGTTTCTTAGTTCTAAAACTAGTTGGATTCTGAGGAACAGACTGGCAATATATGCTAAAATCTCAAGTAGTTATTCTGTTTGACAAATTCAATACCCATTAAGAATTATAAAAATATATTTTTTCTAAATTATAACCATCTGAATTTTTATGAATTCTTGCTCATGAAAGAATAAGTGTATTTTAGAGAACAATAACAGACCTATAAAGCATATCTCTGCATAAACAAGACAGTTTCTGGTTTTTGACTTTTTTTTTTTTTTAAACTGGAAAAGGAACATGTGATCTGTGCAATGTGGGCATTAACATCTACAAAGCCAAGGTTTTACACCTCATGAGGAATGTCGTAATGAGAGCTCAACCCTTTAATTAAAAAGTAAGCAAGGAATATAAGTAAGTCAAGACAGTATAAGAACTCTTTGAAGCTAGGAAGAATTTTTGAATTTGCTTTACTCATTTGTACTTATTACTTGAATTGTCACTATTTTACAGAAAATAATTATATTATATATATGTATATACACAAGCCACCTTACATGGCAAAACCACTTTGAGAAATTGCACATAATTAAGTGCCAAGGCTTAGCAGAGGTCTAATACCCAGTATTTGAGTATTTGTATTTTTCATTTATTTTTTATAATCCTTTCAGGTGAGATTTAGTGTCCTAATTGTGAAGTACTGTTCTTAGTATCTTTCAGTAACTCCATTCTGTTTTTCATTTTGCTTGTGTTTTAGTCGCCTAAGTATTTTCCTTTTGGATTCTTTTCAAAAGATAATTAGTTGATGGATGTTATATTGGGCCTAGTATGCACTGAAGAGTAGTAAGTTGGTTCAAAAATAAATTGATATATCTGTTGTTCTTTTTCTTATACAATTTATAAGCAGCACACTCACATATACAGTACTTCAGGTACTCTGAGCTTGGAGCAAAGCAATTAGAGCAAATGAAGAATAAAGTTCTTGTAAACCATAGGAGTTTATGTCAATTGATATTAATGGCTCCTAGCTGTTGTTTTCACTTGGTTACAGAATGTTAGTTTTCCATTATTAATTGATGAGACTTGTGGCTTGTTGGGTGGTTACACAGAACGTGAAATAATATTTAGAGTCTATCTATGTCTATTTGATGTACCAGATTAACTTCCATGAGCAATGACTTTTTAAGCTGGAACAATCAAGACTACTGTTATTGCTATGAAAACCTTTTTTCTATCTCTTTATCTGGTGACAGGAAGAAAAAGTATAGTGAATTTCAGTCCTAAGCAAATATGTGTGTACCTTTCTTATTGCGCTGGGGAAAAGGAATATTTTAGCATCGTGACCTGATTAAGAAGTGAACCTTGCTTCTTATGAGAATTGTTTCAAAAAACTCATTTTGAATTGGCATATAAATATGCAGCCTAGTTTATAGTTGTAGCTCTGGGACTGAATGGAGAAAATTCTCTGAAATATTTTTCTTTTTGGGGGAGAAGAGAGACAAAGATGAGGCTGAAGCTTTAGAGTTAAAAACACAATAGAGATAAACAGAAATCCTTGTTGTTCATTCTCAGACAACTTTCTTATATTGCGATGTATTGATACATTCCATATTGATTTTATTAACACTAATATTCTTCTGAGTTTTATCCTAGGAATAAAAGATGCTTTAGTTTACTTTTACACCTGTTTCACTTTGATTTAAAGATGATTATTCTTCCCTATTTTAATGTGTAGTAGAAATCGATGTTTAATTTTTAATGTTAAAACTTTCTCTTCATTATTTAGGAAATTTTTGCATATTTGGGAAATCAGAGGGTTCCTTTAGTATATGGCTTTGAACCTGTTTGTTTGTTTGTTTGTTTATGCCAACCATATATGGGAAGCATTAGTTCTTTTAAAAAAAGAATAATCCTTTTGCATGTTTATTTAGCTACAGAATGTTGCATGTGTTGCATTGCTGTGAAGCAATTTTCAATGTACAGATTTTATTTGAAAAATGCTGAATGATAATCTTGCTGGAACACTAAGTTTTGTTAGTGAGCTTAAAGTGTGCTTGGCTGTGAGGATGTTTTGGCTCCAATGGTTTCTACTCTGCTTTTGTGAGCTAAGGATGCTGTTCAATGTCAGATGAACAGCAAATATGAGGATTGTGTACTGTGGGGTGGAGGGGAGACTATATTATAAAGAAAGAAAGCAATATAATTCTGTTCCACTGGAGGATTTGGGCAATAAGGAATGACTGCATCTTAAGCATAAATCCTTTGTGACACATTACTTATTTTGGAGACACTGTGAAAGCAGTAACTGTTACTTGTGAGCATTTATGAACAGGATGGCTGGCATTTTAAAAATAGTTATATGACCTTTTGTTGTTGCTAGGATCCATCCTGATACTTTTCAGAGTCCTGGGAGATTGTGAATAATACCACAGTATGTGAAAGGACTGTCTGTGTTTTAGCAAAGGGTCAATGTTTTATAGTGTGCAATATATATTAAGAAATGACTAATGATAGTAAAGGAGACAAAACAAAATCTGAAGCCAAAAGGACAGTAATAGATATTCTTACATAGTTCAGTCATTGAGTTTTACTAGCTGCTTAGGATGACTCTCCGCTTCCACAGTCCCTGTTTTCCCTGGGGAATCATTAGTGGTTGTTTCACTGATTGGCATCTGTTGGCAAATGGCCTAAAAGATTTAAAAGAGCAAGTGACCTTTGATCAGAAATCACTGTTGCAGAAGATTTATTTATTTGAATATTATCCTGTCAATTTTATGTAGAATAATGACTGTGGAGAATAAGGAGGCAAAAAAACCCTCAAGGACACGTAATGGCCATCTGATATATTTGTCTTTTTTATTTAAGTGCGATCAGTTGTGAAATATTATTAAAATATAGAAATAAGAGCCATGATAATAAGTTCTGCCCATTAGAATCTATTTTGTTGTTATACTTAAAGGAAATTAAAATTGATGAAATCTGTCCTATTAAAATACTTCCTGACTTGCTCTTCCTGAACGATGGAGGGAGAAAGTTCCATCAGTGCTGCATACAAAGATATATGGGAACCAACTTAGCATGAAAAGTAGACGTTGTCCTTTAGGCTGCAGTTCTGAAATCTTCAGCCATTCTTGCTCAGAGTTGTTTTTGCTGTTACAGTGTACTTCAAAAGCAGAATGCATGAGCTATTTTAAAATTTATATTTTTATAATTTTTTTTCAAAGTATTTTTTTGCAATTATAAGGAGAATTATCAGACTGCTGTAGTGGTAAATTACAACACAATTATGTTAGTTGAGAGATGAGTGCTCCTTTAATTTCATCACCTTGCTCTGAATGCATAACTCATTTCAGGAAACCATTTCATTGGTTGTACAGATGCAAAGCAGTCAATTGTGTTGAAGCAATCTGAAAATTCATTTGGAGTTGCCCACTTCCACAAATGAGTCTTTCTCATCCTTGACAAAAAGGAGCAGCTTTTATTCTCTTTTAAATAAATTTTAATTCCACTTAAAATACTTTGGGTTGATAAGTCCAGTTTTGGTTACAGAATCATTTGGGTTGGAAGTGAGCTCTAAAGATCATCTAGTACAACCCCCCTGGTTCAAGCAATGGTAGCTACAGCAGGCTGCTCAGGTCTGTGTGCAGTTGAATTGTCATTTTCCAAGGAATTTAGGAAAACCTCCTAAAAGCTGTATGTACATGCAGCAGGTCCTTGATTTTTCCAGATAAGAATTTCCCTAAACATATCTCTCATCATGGGTTGCCTTGTCTCCCAGTGGAAACTGTGACATGTTTAGGTTGGTAGCTTTGAATTGCTTTAATGTGGAGTTGTAACATATCAAAGAAACACCTGTAGTTATTGACATGTCAGGTTCTAAAATTTGACCTATCTGCAAACAGCGTTAGTTAAAATTGCTTGGTACCTGTTCAGAATCTTCAGTTTCTTTCACAATAATATTAGGTATTTCTTGGAAGCTACAGATACACTGAAACTCTACTGAAACGTGAGACAATAAATGAGGCATGTGTGAACATGCATGAAAAAACGAACATTTGTGATGTGTATTTTACCATTGCCTTGCTTCCTCACTTTTAATCATAGTTAATATGCTTATTAATACTAGGAACATACTATTTTTCTTATGGCAAAAGTATTTGGCTAATGCTGGGCATTCTACCTTCATACGTTTTTATATAATTCAGTACCTTTTTTTTTTTTAAATGAGGTTTTTCGTAGTAAATAAAACAAAGACAGTGACTTGGGATGTTAAAAATTAAAGAACATGCTATAACCTACACAACTTTCAAGAAAACCAGCAACTTACGTGGCTTGGCCAGATCAGAAGAGCGCAGCCAGCAATGAAGCTGTTGTTAATGCTATTTTAAAAAAAAGTACAAGGTAGACTAATCTTAAATTCCAAATTTTCTGCTGAATGTCACTGGCAATATAACCCAGAGTGAATTCTGAAGGCAAAACAGAGAGACAGGCAAGGAGTAATGCCAAATCCCTGTATGTGTATGCAGAGATATCTGTGCTGTGAGGGAAGGCTCAGTTCCTGCCCATGGGATCATGGAGCCTATCAAGATGCTGTTTGGCTTTTACACAGGTGATTGCTGGGGTGCAGCACAGCAAAAGAGGAGGGGAAGCATGGAGCTACAGTGCCAACCTCTGAGCCCTTTCTAATGAAACAGTCTCAGCCAGGTATGAGAAGGAGTCAAGCTGCCTTTTCTGGAAGTGACTAATGCGCACCTTGTGGGTTCACAAGGGGCAGGCCAAGATGGAGGCCACTGGGTGCCCTGTTTTCATTCTGCTGAGTGTGCCAGGACACCTTGCACACTTTGCAACAAAATCACCTTTTTGTATTGTATGTTTATTTTTGCCATTGGCAGTGTTTTAAATGTAATTTATATTTTTGTTATTTGAGAGACAAAATAAAATTTTTAACTTCATGTTTTTCTAGGAAATTGAATGAAGGTCAATAACAGGACTTTCTAGTTGGGTAATAAACATTTTTTGAAACAATTATTCAGCAGAAACGCTAGCTGTTATGAGTTTACAAATATGCATGCTTTCATTTTTTAGTGTACTACTTGCTATGAATTTTTAGCAAAATGGGACTATTATTGGATGAAGCAGGAAGCTTAAAATGACAGAAAGTCTGAAAAGAAAACATGACAAGCTGTGTTTGTTAGAAAAGGTATTTTTATTGTGAGAAGTAGCTGTCATGTCAAGGAGAGAAGGAATAAATTGCTTTAGGATTTAGGTGATTAGGAATAATAGATTAGAATGGATTATATTTTTTAATTATAATATGTTTTCTATGTATATTTGAAATATATACCGTAAAACACACTTAAAAGTAATTAATATGTAAGATTTGAGGTTAAGGAAAACACCTGTTGCATCATTTTCTGAAATTTTCAAACTAAACACATTTATGACAAACATATTAATAAATTAATAAATTTTATTGATTCCCTTGAAATAGCCACTGTTACTGTTATCTGAGCCTTTTTTCTTTTAATTCCTAGTTAAATTATCAGAAGTGTGATAGAGATAATGACATGTAGTAACAAAAAATAGCTTGGACAGGGTATTATTTAACAACCTAAAAATTTATCAGTAAGAGCTTGCTCAACAGTACATCAAAATGCAAGATCATTGCCCGCACACTTGCACAAAAAAAAGAAAAAGAAACTAGTGGATAATTTTTTGGACCTAAGTGACTGAATCCTAGTGTGACACTTTTACAATGCCTCGAGAAGCTGTTAGCCCTCCTTCACAATAAGACTCCATGAAAAAGCAGCTGTCCTTACTATCATCTGACTAGTGTTGTGCTATCTGTAGTTCAGGGCAAACTGGAAGGAAATGAAATTTTATGCATATTTAACTAGGTGGACTGCTTTATTCATTTGTGACTGTGTTTCCATTTGTCACTGCTAAGTAATGCATGTGTAATAAACCTTTGCATTTCAAAGTAGCTGATACTATTCTCATACATGTACAAAGCCAGCATGTTGTGTGTGTGTTTGGTATTGAAGACAGTTATGTTAAAATGCTGCTCTTCATACCAAATCTACGGTAGATGCTGCACGTAGAATCTGTGATTTGTGTACCTACAAATGCTACTGCTTTCAGAGAGGATCAGTTATTTATTTCCAATTGTGCTTGAACAAGATCTTTCAGTAGAGTTGCTTTCTCACTATAAAAATATTTTGTGTTTGAAACATGTCAAATTTTTTTTTCTGGTAAGTTATGAGATCCATAATAACTATGAGTTAGTTGTTCTCTATGACTCAGTCTTTCACTAGAACTTAGATGAGAAAGAAATTCATGTTCCATAGTACTTTTGAGCCTTTCCCCCTCATTTCCTTCCTTCCATATAGATATACAAGGTGAAATATGTAACAGGGTAAGGTAGTTGCCCATCACTGGACAGCAAACTGTTAGATGTTCCTGGTCTAAGAAACTCAAGAAAGGGCTTAAAAGCTGTTTTTCTGTGCCAAGATACATTCATCAACTTCAAGATATTGTCAATTGTGGTCAACAGATAGAGTTTCTGTCTGCCACATATAATTTCCTATGTAGCGGTAGACAGTGCAACAACCATCCTCACCAAAAACATTGCTGTTGAGGATTTTCCATCCAAGTTCTGAATTAAGTTTTTGATGAGGCAGTTGCAAATGTTAGTAATGTATATAGGGACTTTTGTAAGTGAACTACTGTGACAAGCTGTGCCATGTGGGAAAGGGATCTGGACAGGCTGGATTGATGGGCCAAGGTCAGTTGGGTGAGGTTCAGTAAGTCCAAGTGCCAGGTCCTGCACATGGGTCACAACAACCCCAGATAGCACTGCAGGCTGGGGGAAGAGTGGCTGGAAAGTTGCCTGGTGGAAAAGGACCTGGGGATGCTGTTTGACAGCAGCTGAACATGAGCCAGCCTGTGCCCAGCTGGCCAAGAAGGCCAATGGCTCCTGGCCTGTACCAGCAATGGTGTGGCCAGCAGGACCAGGGCAGTGATTGTCCCCCTGTACTCTGGTGAGGCCACACCTTGAGTGCTGTGTCCGGTTTTGGGCCTCTCACTTCAAGAAAGGCACTGAGGGGCTGCAGCATGTCCAGAGAAGGGCAGTGGAGCTGGGGAAGGGTCTGGAGCACAAGCCTGATGAGGAGCGGCTGAGGGAGCTGGGGCTGTTTAGCCTGGAGAAAAGGAGGCTCGGGGGGGCTTATTGCTGTCTACAACTCCCTGAAAGGAGGATGTAGCCAGGTGGGGGTCGAGCTGCATCAAAGGAGGTTCAGGTTGGACGTGAGGAGGAATTTTTGCACTGGTTGTTAAGCGTTGGAATGAGCTGCCCAGGGAAGTGGTAGCTGGAGGTGTTCAAGAACTCATTGCTGGAGGTGTTCAAGAAACAACTAGATGTGGCACTTAGTGCGAGGGTTTAGTTGTCATGATGGTTTTTAGTCCAAGGTTGGACTCAATGTTCTTGGAGGTCTTTTCCAACTTTGATGATTCTATGATTCTGTGTAATTTTAAAAGTATCTGATTCTCTAATTATTTACTTGCATCAAAGATGATTTGTTATACTCTGAAAACTTCTCAGTTCTTTTTCTACTTGCAGTTATTTAAAATAATTGAATTTAATTTATGTTTTATGGGTTGATTTCACTAATATGTTAACTGAAAATAGCTCTGTATTTTCTCTCCCATTTGCCTGATCTTAATTTCTACGCCAAATTTGATAAGAAGGCTTTAAATCTTGTCTCTTGCTTAGGGGAAGGGTCAGGCATCAAGTTCCATCACACTCTAGAGAGAATAATAATGTGTTATGTGTGCTTTGTTCACAGTCCTTCACTGCTCTGAGGATTCTGAATGGTCAGTCACATATAAGAGTAGTTTCTATTTAATTCTGTCAAATCCAAGGCAAATTTCTTGCTTTTGACCCCCTTCTTGAAGACGTGTTTCTTTCTTGCTGGGCTTTATTGTGTGTTTATGGTTTGGTTTTGGATTTAGATTTATTTTTTACTGTACTTGGTTTTGGTATAAATAATACAATGCTGTATATTTTTTTTTAATTTGGGGGTAAAATTGTAATATCTGCTGAACAAGTCTCTATTGGACTTACCGGAGCATAATAACATAATCTAAATATGAATAATTAAAGTCGCTTGCATTTATGAAATATAAACAAATATGGAGACAAATTCCATTACCTGGAATCTACCATTCCAGTAAGTGGTGTGGATTTCCTTTGCTATAGTTGTTAGCATAATAATGTTGAAGTGTTTTCTGACCACAATTGAAGATTTCTTTTTCATATTTATGTGGTTTTGTTGGCACAAAGATTTAATCATGAACTGAAGATGGCTGAGTCAATACTTTTGATTTTTTCAGATTTCTTTTATAGGATAATTCAGGTTGGAAGGGATCTTTGGAGGTCTCAAGTTTAAAGCAGGGTCAGCTCTGAGATCAGGCTGGGTTGCTCAGGACTTTATCCATGTGAGTCTTTTAAAACCTTCAGGGACAAAGGTTTAGGGACCTTGCACAAATTCTTTGGGAAACTGACTCAGTTACTTTTGGATTCTTGCCTCCTGCTAGGGGTGTCAAAATACTCTCTTATAGTTCAGAATGACCTAATAAATGAATTAAAAACTATGTCTGATGTAGACCCAATATCATAAAAAATCTGAAACAGGGGAAAAAAAAGGCAAAATAAGCTAGTTGATAACAGGCTTGCTTATCTGCAGTAAAACAGTGAAAAAGTATTAATCTAAATAAAAATAAGTAAAATAACTTCATCCTTAAAAAAGACTTTATAATGAAAACAAAAGAGAGAATTTAATATTCAATTAGTTCAACTTTCTACATAATTTATTTCTATATGTATGCTTTTCTTTAATCTAAGATTTTTACTTTCTTTTCCTTAAGGCATTTTGTTGCCTCTGTTACAGGCTAGTGGAGATTAAGTTCCTGATATAAATAGAAACCTGGTGGACCCATTCATTTTTTACTTTGTTTACATGTAAAGTTATTTAAATTCATTGCAATAACTTCAAAATTTATTATATGATATGCAGTTTTTTACATAAATCACAATTGATTCCTCTAAAATATTAGTGGTTAGAGCAACACTTTGAAACAAACTGTGTGATTGGGAAGAATTCTATGAAGTGTAGCTAACTCTGTCAATAAAACTCTGAAAACTGTTCAATTGATACATATTGAGCATATTAGAACACCTCAT
The DNA here is from genome assembly GCA_013397565.1 of Ptilonorhynchus violaceus. NCBI lineage: Eukaryota > Metazoa > Chordata > Aves > Passeriformes > Ptilonorhynchidae > Ptilonorhynchus > Ptilonorhynchus violaceus. Next base: position 534,681 of record VZRJ01010184.1, on the reverse strand, counting down.
TGTAGTGGTTTAGCAGTCATTAACAATGAATGACACTAATTATTGAGCAAGAAGCTTAGGTTTTCATTACTTAGCTTATGACTTTCTGAAAGAGGGCAATCATAAGCATCTTTATACTTTGTTCTTCAAAAGAACCCTAAAAACCCTCACCAAAATAACCACGAAATCAAACCCACTTTTTTTTGGTATGGTTTTAACCCATATTACTCCTTTTAATTAGGATATAGGGACAAAAATCCTAAATCACACAATTTTAAGCATTCCAAAAGTTCCAGCATAGTTGGTGATGTTGTCTGTTTTTGAGGGGATCAATGGATAATATTTTTTCATGGTAAGCACTAAAACATTTGCAGATGGTTCTCTTTGACCACAATTGACTTTCCAACACCACTTTAGTCTATAGTTAAAACTTTTTAAGGGTGAAAAGAGCACTTTTTGGTCTTCTGAATTGGATATTGCAGCATCTAATAATTTCCTCAGGACTCTGCTGGGTGTCTATAGGGCTTCATGCTCAAGGATGAACCCTTCAGACAGTGGTCAGATTATGTGGGGTTTTCTTTGTATGTTTGTTTTCCATTCCTTCTGAGGCTGGCATCCAAATGGAGTAGTGTGTCATCTCAGAAGTAATCACAGGTAATTAAATTGATTCATATACAGCCAAACACAGAGTCTTAAAGAAGGGTTGAACTGCTTCTGCTGAAAAAAAAGAGATAGAGCCCTGGCCAGAGGTAGGAGAGGAGGCAATTTAAAAACAAACAAACAAACAAAAAACAAAATTAAAAAGCAAATTCTGAATTAATTTTATGTAAAATTCTATTTTCTTTAATTCCCAACTCAGTTATAGAGCTGTGTCTGAAAAGATAATTTAAAATAAAATACAAATACTATTCTAAAGTAATGTGGTTCATGTTTAATGCTGAAACTTAAAACTGGTTTTTATAGGTGTTCAGTTACTGACTCTCAGTCTTGGCTGCCTGCAGCTAACATGGGATTATGCAGAGGTGAAGCACTCTGAGATGAAGGGAGAGTTAATTTTTCAAAAACAAAATCTGGATGAACAGCTTTAAACTTGTCTTGCACTGCCACACACACACAAAGCATCAGTGGCATGAGTGCTTCATGTACATGAAACATCTACATAATGAACCAGCTGCAACTGGAGGGAGAGAGAGAGTGAGAGAGAGATGACGGTGCAGCATCAGTCTGAAGAGATCTCAAAACACAATAATTTGGAGTCTTCCCATCGGTTGCATATAACAGCCAACTATGTTCATTTATTTCAAATGTGGAAGAATTGGGAAACATATTTACCCTGCACCAGTAAAAGGTTTAACTTACATCTTGAGTTCAATATAGTTAAACATGGCAAATATATTCCCACATGAAATACTTTATAAGAAAAAGCTTAATTTTCCAAATTAGAGTTGTGTGTTAAAAAAAAAAAGGCAGAGATCATAAAAGTCTCAGTCTTTAGTCTACCAAGATAATTTTTTAGCTTTTAGGTAAATGCAAGCTGATATTCTTTACTTTTTCAAGTGTCTTTTTCCCTCCTTTCTGGATACCCTTTCTTGTTTCTATCCAGCAATCCAATTTTTTGGCAAGTTTCCCTCTTCACTTTTGAGCTGTTATTCTCGCCTTGACAATCTCTGTGAATAGAAAGTACTTCCTCTAAGTGCATTTCAAGATTACTGCTCTTGACAATTAAATTCCTCAAAACTCTTTAGAATATAGTCAGAACAGATGTAAATCTTTTCAGCTTCAAGAAACTCAGTAGGTTTCTGATGAATTGTATGTCACTTTGGTTTTTTACATCCAAAGAAGAAACAAAATGCCAAACTGCTCAATTATAGCTCTTACTGATCACAGAATCACAGAATGGGTAACGTTGGAAGGGACCACATCTGGTCCTCTGGCCCATCCCCCCTGCTCGAGCAGGGTCATCCAAGATCACATGGCACAGGATTGGATCCAGATGGTTCTTGAATATCTCCAGTGAGGGAGATTCCACATCCTCTCTGGGCAATCTGTTCCAGTGCTCAGTCACTGCACAGGGAAGAAGTTCTTCTCATGTTCAGGTGGAACTTTCTGTGCATCACTTTCTGCCTGTTGCCTCTTGTCCTGTTGCTGGGCATCACCAAGCAGAGCTTGGTCGTTCTTCTTGACAGCCTTCCTTCAGATCCTTACATTGATGTGGTCCCCTATACATTTTAAAATAACCTGAACTTTTACATAGCTTCTCCCAATAATTGATTCTAGCATTGTATTGCCTTTATTAAGCACAGAAAGTGAAAGAGTTGAAGTCCATTATTTCATGAGATGCCGTAGAGCCATCAGAATTCAGACATGTGCCTGAGTCACAGCTCCTGTGTCATTCTTGCTCTGGGCAAGGAGGTAGCAATTTGCTGCTGGCCTAATTTGACTAGCTCAAAGTTTCCAGTTTCTCCCCTACTTTCTCTTCCTATCTGTGTAGCTTCAATTCTCTGGCCAGGAAATGCTCACTGATCCAAGTTTTTGACAGACTGAACAAGGAATGAAGGGAGATGTTGCATTGCATTAGTCTTGAGAAAGTGTCTTGTTCAGTAGCAGCTGAGCCCTTCAATTTTCATCTCTTTCCTGAAGGAGCTCTGTTGTGTTTTGACGTTTGTAAGTACATATCAAAAAATGACAAACAATAGAGCAGTGATGTTAAATTAATACTGCCTGTAGTTCAACTTTTCATGTGCACTTTTCATGCGTTTACTTCATGTTTTAAAGACAATTCCTTATCTTTAGGTGGCAGCTAGCTTTGCTTGTGTCTGTAAAACAGCACCAATCAGTGAAAGTATGGACTGCTTTAAAAAAATTAAATGTCAAATGTCAGAAGTCCGTATTTGAGTTCAAAAATTCTCCTTTTGGCCATAAAAGAGGATTTTTCTCTTTGTTTGTTTCTCTATGCATACCTTTTAATTTATTTTACTGTGTTACACTGCACATCCCTGATGTGCTGACTGAGAACTTTTTGTAAAGTAATAAAACATTTCCTGAAATGTTATGGTTCCAGGAGAGATTCTATTATATGACATCACATTTATTTCTGTTCTATGTAGTGTGTATTTGTGCATTCTAGTCTGAAATAGGTTAGTACATCAAAAATAACACAATGGGATAACCTGTTTGATTGATGATGGAGAGGACTGGCAGGGCAGCAGTCAGGCAGACTGCGTGGTATATTTGGCATTTCTACAAAATCATTGTGTTAAATTAATAGCCACATCATTTTCAATCCCATAAAATTTGGATCCACTTTTAAATTTATGTTATGATCACAGGGAGGAGTAATTTTCTTCTCTGATGTTTGACTTTTATAAATGTACTATAATTCAAAGCCGTGACAATGCAATGTTATATTACTAAGGAATGAAGTTAAGCAAAGACCTTTTTAGCTGGTTTCGGGTTCCACAAAATACTTTGAGACAAAATTTAGGTAATAAAAGTTACATGTCACATAGCATTTTGGAGTCAGGTGATTCTCGATTTAAATATCTCAGCTAGAACATCTCTCAACTATATTTGAATCTTTTCTAGCATTGGACCTCATGTGGTAGAGATGCTGTCAATTATCAGCTAAAGAATTGACTTATAGTAATTTCTAAAAATTGATGTGGCAGTCAATTTAGACTTTGTATTCAATAGAGCAGAAAAGGAATATTTGGAACATGGAGTTTAACTGAAATGGTAAAAGCTCTCCTAAACCCAACAGATGTTGTTACAGTATTGAGTTAATTAATGCATTGAGGAAAAAATCTTTTTCAATTCCATTTTTAACATAATTCAGAATTCTCTTGCTTCTCTGTGTGTTATTTCCAGGGTTTGGGGATGTGGACTATTTTTATTCTAGAGATAAATTTTGTCATTTCTAATTTTAAAAAGTTAAGCAGATAGTATTGAAGCAGAAGTTCTTTTATGATGTTGTATTAAACCAATGTAATGTTAAGGAAAGAAGGCTTCCTATGTAAATAAAGACTTTTTGCGTTTTGACAATAGTGTTAAAGATTATTTGGCATAAAAGCAATGATTCTATGTTTAGGTCTGCATATGATTAACTATTTTATAATGTATGTGGCTATCATATATATGAAAATATTTGGGCACGTTTCAAAATTTCATCCTTACTTCGACAGAGAATGTTCAGAATTGCAGAGAAAAATGACTGAAGTCTAAGCAATGGTGGTTTTGCGGGAGCTCTTTATTTTTGGCGTCAAGAGCACAGGACCGGTTTACACACCGACATTCAGTCCCACAAAACCTAAGAGAAGCTGTTGAAGAGGAACACTGTTTGTAAGGGAACATGACAGAGCACCTCTGTGGATCTTTAGCCTTAGACGCTTCCCAACATCCCCTAGCAAATCTAAGCTTCAGAGATGCCGGTACCATACACTTCCAGGAATGGTTTGAGGCACTTCCCTCCCTTCCCTTCCTCCAGTATGTAGTCAGTTGATAAAAGCATCTGATTGTCTGTAAAGAGGACACGTTTCTTCCATGATGTAAGTGCAGGGAAGAAACCAATGGTCTTTTTTAAAACTTGTTTTTCATCTAGAATTTTCTAAAGCATCTAACAGCTGTCTCATTGCACATAAGATCCCAGAGAGGTCTCATGAAGGTAATGTTTTGCTGAGTATATTTCATCTCAGTGTTCCAAGGAAAAAATAGCATTGTGCTTTTCCGCTGAGATCCTGACTGCATTGCACATTACTTCAGGTTTCTTTTCCCCAGGCAGGAGCTGACTTTAAATATATTTTTCTCCGTTTGTCCAGCTACAGTTCTCGGAGTTTGCTTACTGTATTATGTTATTTTAAAATATTTTCCTGGACTCTAATTATATAATATCTACATCCATTCCTACTTGCTTAAATGAAGTATGCACAGAGTGAAGATCAAAATCACTGAAAATATCCTACATTTGACTATCAGATTTTTGAAATGCTCAGAAGTTGAATTTAAATTTATAACATTCAATTGTTACCTTCAAATTCAACCTTCTTTGAAAGGTTGAGAAATTAAGTCAATATTTTAATTTATTTGATTACTGAATTCATTTCTCTTTCAAGTGAGCATACCTACAAAACTGTCTCTGAAAGCTACGTCTTTCTATCAATGTAAAGTTTTAAATTCCACTTATGAAATAGAAAACAAAACACCTACAAAAAGTGTCTTTTCCTTTTTTGAAAGATTAATGCTGATAGTTCTCTCTCTACTTCCAGATACTGTAAGGAGCTTCATAAGGCGCTACTGTATATAAAATTCCAATAGGTTTGCAGTCAATCCAGATTTCTGTCGTTTTTGCATCCTTAGTATTATATTGCCTGATGATATATATTTTGGTGTGTTCTGGAGTAACTGTCCAGTCCTTTCTCACTGCTTTGTGAAGTCAAAGGATGCCTTTAATTCAGTCCTGTCCCTTAGAAAAGGAAGCACTTGCTTAACTTTATTTTCCCAACACAAGTCTTAGTGGCATCTCAAGGTAATAAAATCCTGGGAAAAAAAATATTTCCGTTTTTATTTAACCGTGCTAAGGTAGGCATTTACCTTGAAGTGTCCGAAAGAATATACCTGTCTGTGGTTGTATTCTTTACCATATATATGAATGAAAGCAACAGGATTCTCTTCAACAGAAAGATGCATTTGAACCTGCAAACATGGAGAATACACTTGAACATTCACAGGCAGTTTGTGTCTTGTCCAAAGAATTTGGTAGAAATTAGATCAAAGGCAAAAACCAACATCTGAGCAGTGATGTAAGTAAATGAGACAAATACTTGAAGCCACATATGGATTCAGCAGAGAACCACTTGGTACATTATTTTAGTCAGAAGTAAAAAAATTATGATTTATGATTTGTTCCATTTCAACACACTGTCACATTCTCTACAGAAACCTCCCATTCAGTTGTTGAGTGGAGGACACCAACCATTCTAATTTCCATTAACTTATTGTGATTCTTATTTAATTCTTTAAAATCTCTTTAGCCAATTTAACTTCATCACAAGAGCAATGTTCATCTGAATCATTCCTGTGGGGATGATTTTTTACAGTTAATCAGGCATTCATTAGCTACTAGTCCATAGAAAGCAGGAAGTTTCTTGGTGTAATTGTTAATCAATAGATTAACTCTGTTCTTCCTTGTTAAGTTTTTAGAGACTGAAAAATTTGTGGAAATATACTTTCAGTCTTCTTGGAAAAATACTTAAGCTCTAAACCAAATGCTGAAGAGGACGTGATAAACATTTTTCTCACTGATGTCAAAATAAGTATACAAAAAATCACAGAATTATGTTTTCTTTAGATTTTTTTTCCCCTTGAATGACTATGCTGGCATTATGGAAATTGAATTTTACTTTATGTGATATCTGATTCTACAAGCTGTGGCATTTGATTCCATACTCTGGAATGAGTAAGTATTAGCATAGTCTGTCACTAAAGTACATTCCCTGAAAATAATGGAACATTTTTTTCAGCTACACAAATTACTTATATTTCTAAATATACTCAAGAAAGTTTCTGTAATTTCTGCTCTTATTTCTGGCAGTTTTGGATTTCCAATGTTTGCTTTTCATTCAATATGTGGAAGTTTTTCATGTTTATTATGCTGTAATGGAAACCAGATTTAGAACTCTGATGTCTGCTCTCCTTGGAGCTTCAGACAGTTGAAAAGAAAAATAATTGAAGCTTGTTTTAAATGACCAGTCTAGTGTAGACTGAGTCTCCTCATTTGCACTAATTTAACAGGGTCTTCCTGACTCTCATAGAGTTATTATCTCCTGATTACTTGTGAGTCAGACCCTCAGACAAAGGTCTGACATGGCAATGCTAATAGGAAATTAAATTGTTATAGTATGTATTTTAATAAGTGCTAGGGACAAGTCAATGGAAATTACTGTGATACAGTGATTCAGTTAAAAAAATAGTCTAACCAGAAGCCTTAGATTTTTTTAATGAATTGGAATGGCTTGCAATCAAATGGTGTTCAAGTAGTTGTAATTTAAGCATTCCATAGGGCATTTCAAGCTTTTGTCTGAGATTCAGAGGAGCAAATGGTACAAGAAATATAATAATGAAATGGAATATTTATCTTTCATTTAATTGTACAATTTACACCAAATTCAGTAAAATACTTTTTTATTTTTCTTTTTAAAGGGCTTTTGATATGAGCTTCTGTGTGCTCAGAAACATTTAAAAAAGCTGCATTCCAGTGTCATTTCTGTCTATACATTAATGATAAAATTAATCTGTGTATCTGTTATAGTAGTTAGGGGAAAAAAAAGGAACTTCTGTAAAGGACACTTTAATATAAATACTTTCTTACTGTATAGGCAAAGAATTCTTTGGTAGTATGACTTATTTCCAACAGATTTAAGTAATGTAAGCTCAGTGTGTGCTAGAAACAAAACAATTCTCAGCTCTTTAGTTGTTCATGTTTTGGTGAAATAAGAGATGCTACAGCAAATACTTTTCTTTTTTTTTTTTAGCAATAGATCTACTCCTTTTTAAAAAGTCTTTCAAAGCTAATAGAAATTGGAAAATTAAATACTGCAGCACCTCTACATGTTATTCATTTAAGGCAAAGACTAATTCAGATTTACAGGAAGGATAAATCACATGTTTTGCTCCAATCTTTTCTTCATTTAGTTTCTTTTTCTGAGGTTATTATGTGTTAAGATTATTTATTTTATTTCAAAGTTCCTCTTCTAGAAATGTGGTAAGTCACACAACTGGTACTATTTCAGCCATCCGCTAATGTGTGCATCAGATTCAAATTTTTTTCTGTGATAATTAATTCTGATTTTGACTTTCACAATTGAATCTTCATAGCAGTATTGCAATAAATCCAGGTTGCTCTATACCTGGTAACAGTCTCAGAGATCTCATTAACTGAGGACTGGAATGAAAGATGTTGAAGTCACCTGAGAGAAACAGAAGTGTTTGCAGAATTTTAAAGAATCTGAGGACAAATCCAGACTCTTTTATCTCTGGAGTTTTTTTATGATTTTAGAGATCATTAAAGCTGAGCTTGTCACTCTTCTATTTGTCTAAATGATATTGTTTCATAGCAATTAAAGAAAGAAAGGAAGGAAGAAAGAAAGAGAGAGAGAGGAAGAAAGAAAGAGAGAGAAAGGAAGAACNAAAAAGGGAAGGAAGGAGGGAAGGAAGGAAGGAAGGAAGGAAGGAAGGAAGGAAGGAAGGAAGGAAGGAAGGAAGGAAGGAAGGAAGGAGGGAAGGAAGGAAGGAAATTCAATGTATGTTAGTAGCTGAAGGATTTCCATTAAGTAGAGAACATTTAGTGGGCCAAAAAACCCCAAAAATTCACACATACATGAATACTGAGGGTAAAAACCCCACACCAGACTGTATGTCTTATATCAAAGTTGTTAAAAAACAGTCACTAAATGAGAATATATTAGTTATCCGGCTTTCTTCTCTTGTCTTTCAGACTGTGAAACAAAACACTAGAAAGGTTTTACATGAGTATCTGTCATTGCTATAAAAGAAAATTAGATTATTGAGTCCATGAATGCATAATTAACTACTTGCTTCATTTAATTGATTCATTGTGTTTCCAAAATTAATTTTTTGGTAGATGGCGCTGCTCTCACATTTAGGGTAAAATTAAATATCAGAAAGAAAAACTGGAATTTGGATTGCTACAATTTCCAAATTCTATCCTAGCTGTTACCAGTAAAAACATGATAATCTTTGCTTATTATATAATATATAGCAGTTTTCCTTATAAAATTTGGAAATAGAAACAGAATGCATTTTTTTGTAGTTCACGTAGTTGCTCCTCTACTGTTCCATTGCCTTGATCGAGGGTGCAGTGTGGTTACAAGCTTGGTTCTCCTGGTTATATCACAACAATGTACCAGCTCTTTCCAAGAGGCTGGTAAGATAAAACTGAGGAAAATTAACTGGAGGATAACTTTTTTTTTAACATGCTGTTTGAATTTTCATCAGGTCACAGTAAAGCACAGTGAAGATGCAATTATAGCAAAGACAGATATTTTACAAAGTATCCTCAAACTCCTGCAATAAAAATATTTATACTTTCTGTTCTTATTGGCAGTATTGCATATTTCCATGGTTTTGAGTCATTCAGGTGTGTCAGTTTTTAGGACTCTAGTTTTCTGAGGTTAATAAGCACCAGTAATCAGGAAATAATTTCATGTAAAAAAGTGAGACATGGGCTTCTTTTTGAGCTTTAGAACAAGTAGGACAATAGTGTGAACTTCTGTTACCAGAGAGTCCTTATGGATCTTAGCACTTAGTATGAGAAAGAGAAAAGTACAATATAGACAACTGTGGCACTTCTGTTTGTTTTGTATTTTTGGGGACAGGTAAAGAGTTTCTTTGCCTTAGGACCCCAGGCCACTCCCAAATCATATAGAAGATTTTCAGATGAGTAATATAATATTCTTTACCTGATACTCAAGAAAATAGATTCTTTAACTTACAGTGCTTCCTATATGGATGTTATCTATAGTATTCTTGAGTAAATTTCTTGGTATGCACTTTTCTGTTAGTGAAGATATTTCATATATTTTTAGTTCTATCCCCTAGAAATAAAAATAGAAAGTATTTTATACTTTTATTCTTAATAAATAGTATAAGAGTAATTTAAAATGTTAGGTAACTTGAAGGTAGAGGGAATTAAAAAAAATATTTCTTGGAAAAATTGGAATTCACATCCTCTTTAGCAGCATCTCAAATGATGCTGCTTTCAGATGATCTCAAATGATATTTAGCCAGTTTGGTGTTGCTACATGACCCTCATAACCACTCCTGAGGTTTAAAGAATATGTTTCAGCAGTATTGCACTGAAAACCCTCACTAATGTAAAAGGTTCTTTGTTCTGCCAGGAAACAGACAATGCATTTTATCTCTGTTGGAAAATTAATAGCTCAGCAAGATTTGCTTTAAGAAGGTCAATTATTGTCTAAGATTGTACCTCTCATTCTATGAAAACATTTTTGCATGGTCTGAGAATCATTCCTATAGAAGGCCTGCTACCCTGAGCTAGTCTATATATAAACTAAGTTGCAGCCAATACTTGTTGAAATCCAGATTTTTAAATACATTCAATTCATTCAGGAGATAAGCAAGTTTGTCCAGAAATACTTAAGGACTGAATCACTGTATCTTTGCATAAAAAAAAGAAAAATTATTCTGGTACAAACTGAATCTTATACATGACAACATAATGTAATATTTAACACTTACTTTTGACTCTTTGCAAGGATCAGTATCAGAATCTGTTTATTTACTGCTCGGTGAGACTGTGTTTGGAATTTGGCAGTCTCTAAGTAGCTCAGATAGCTCAGAGAACTGTGCAGTACTAAATTAGCCTTTCCCATCCTTTCAGACCTTGCTAGTACAATACAAAATTGACTACGCACATGCAGTTAATAAATAAAGGCTGTTTACTTAGATTTTAAGAGCTCTGTTTCAGTATTTAACGTGTAGTAAGAACAGACTCAATAGAGCATGTAGAGAGCTTGCATGACCTAATTAGATCATTCAATCATTTGTTAAAGTCAAAGGATATGAAGATGTATTCATCTTTTTTCATTGTTTCCCTGAAATCTGAGGGGAAAAAAAAATCCCAACACTTTACATTTACTGGCAAGGTCTTTGAAAACATTTTATATTATGCCCTAGTTATACATGCATTTAATTAAATCTACCTGTCAGCAGTATTGAAAAGACTTACTTATCGATAAGTCAGCTAGGATGAAGTTAGAGAAGTGATTACAGTGCAGACTCTATCATCTCTTACTATGAATACTAAATAAAGCTAACATTTTATCTTATTTTGTCTCTCTTTTTTTCCTAATTTAAATAAAAGTGACTTACTTAAGCAGTGTTTGCAGACGCAGTAATTAACATTTAATTAAGTAGTAATAAATCCAGTAATGATCATGGGGTGGTTTCTTTTTTTCAAATGTGAAAAAAAATATTCTCATTGTGTCACCTTCTCCTGCCTTATCATCCTAATTAGACTGCTGCCATCTTGCATGACAATCAAAATACATTTATTGATTCTTTTCTTTCATCTAGTAGAGCAGAGGCAACAGATTCAGACAAACTAAAGTGTCCTCAATTGATACTTTTCTTTTAATAATAAATCTCTGAATGGAATAACTTAAAAATAACCTCCTCTGGATAACTGTGTGAAATCCCAGTAATCACTAGGAGACTGGACAAAATTTTGTAGTTAAAAGATTTATTTTAATAAAATCTATTAAATTAAAGCCTGAAGGGGAATACTGCATTGTCTTATCTTTTATGCTGCAAACTGTAATATTCCATGTATTCACTTCTGCATTCAGTTGCATACTTGTGTAATGAGAATGTATCTTTCAGAGTTATAACTACTGTTTTGTCATCCTCTGGCTCTGAATTTTCAGATTTTGATGTTTAAATTTACACACATAGATGTTCAGGTTGTTTTGTTTACTTGGTTTTTTTGGGATTTTTTTAACAAAGGAAAGAAAAAAAGACAAAAGCATTATTTCTTAAAATTGCTGAACTTTGAGAAAAAGAAAAAAGAAAGAACTGATGAATCAAGGGACAAGGAGAGTATGCTCTTTATCTTTTAATGCTCCACTAACAAGTTAATAAAAAATAAAATAATTAAAGTCACAGAACATCAAAACAAAAAGGGGTTTAAGTTTGGTTTATTTTCATGAGAGGACACGTCTGCAGCACTTGGTGCAGTCTTGTCTTGTATAAATAGTAGCAGAAAGTTAAAGTACATTATGTTGCTTCTGGATGAATACCATAGTCAGTAAGCTTTTCAACTAATAAGCTGCTGGTTTTTCACATTTGTAAAACAAAAGCATTGTGTTTTAAATTGGAATATGTCTATACATAAGTCAATATATGAGATTTGATTTATTGTAGAGCTGTTTATGGGTCTATTTAGACACTTTTTGTCCTATTTTTCTTATAAGAAAAAAACAAACACCTTCCTGTAAATTCAATGGGGTATTCATATTTGTCACTGGAGAAATCTAAAAGACCTTCCCTACTTCTAGTTCTTTACTATCACATTGTAACCAGTATGGTGTTCAACCTGCTGCATCCCCAACTCCAACCCAACTCCTTTCATTATGAACTACCCTTGGCAGCTTCTCAAATCCAAATTCTTTAGCAGTATAGGTTTTTCAAACATAGAAATCCATTAAAAAGTCAAAATATGGTCTAAAACACATGTAGGGTTGTGCTTTAGTGTAATTATTTCAATTTTTAAAACTTCCAAAGCATGTAGCTGGGACCAAGACACTGCTTTAGTGGTGAAAGTTTAATTACTTGGTTAATACTGTAAACTCTGCCTTCCTTTGTGTTTCCTCTTGGTGTGAATATTGCTTTAGGGAACAATATATCAATAGAGTTTGACTGATTCCAGCTAGCTAAAGAGTCGAAATTCATTGTTTTTAAGTCCCCCAAATTGACTGGTGGTTCACAAAGCTTTACTGTAGGCTATCGTAAAGAGAAATGTTCCATTTTCTTTCTTTGCAATTACTTGAGGCAGTTCCAAAAGCATTGTAGTACACCTGATTTGAAGGTACTGTCAAAGTATCACTGTGCTAGGATGTGACTTCTGGAGCAAAATCACATACACACGTGTACCACCAAAGAAAAAGGAGTTACAGAAAACAAGTTACATGCAACATTTCCCAAAAAATACTGAGCTTTCTGCAACAGTCACCCTTGCACCAGTTCTCATGCTCCTCAGCAAGACTAAATGGCTAATTTCTTTTTATCTTTCACTCCAGTTAGACAGCATTGTTTTAAGATTTTTCATGTTTAATTCCAGATTGTTCTTTTCTCCCAGACTAGTATTTTGAGAGAACTGCTGAGAGTAGATTGAGTATCCTTTAGATGGGCCTTTTCCACCATGTGATTGTACTTCCAGCAGTGCTTGGAAACTGGGATGTTCTCCATGCTCCAGTTCTGAGGCTCTCAAAACTTTTGAAATCTGCCATGTGGTGATATTTTGGTTTGAGTTAAATTAGATAATGTAACTGAGCTTGTTTAATTTATGTACTCTTTTTCATAACGAAGGTTGCAATGAATTATTTTTATTATAGCTTCTTGAAGTAACAAGCTGTGAGTGTAGCTGAGGTGCCCATGAAAGGACAAAGTAAGCAAACAAAGGTTTATTTACTGGACTGAATTTTGTTCAGACCTCACTTCTACAAATGATTGTTTTGATTAAGAACTGGTATTTGTCCTTTGTGTGTACTGCAATAGTGGTCATGGTTAGGTAGTGATTACTCTTTTTTTGTAGAACAAAACATCCCAGATTACGATGATATTTTAATCACCCTAGAAAGCATATGATATTCTGCCTAATTATGTTTTTTTTTTAAAAAACAGAAGAAGGCAAAATTATAAACCCTATATTCAGGAGAAGTGGTCTTACTCAAAAGTTGCACAAGATAAAAGTTTTTGTGTCAAAAAATGATACTAAAGTTACTTCAGTTCATGTTTTGCATACTATGCCTGAGATTTCACTGCTACATTTATTATACTCATAAAGGTGTTTCAGGGTCTCTTGGGCCAAATTAAGGTGTTGTCTTTCAGAAACTTTTGGGTTCTTTTGGGTTTTTTGCAGCATGTTTTGTGAGAAATCCTATCTAGAAGATTGTCGGTGCCATAAGGAGGAAAAAAATCCATGTCTTTCAAGAACGTTTGGGAATTTAAGAGCCTAACTCAGTAACAAATGCATAAAGACTGATATTATTTGTGAATATATTTTTATCAGTCTTTTTTTTGTTGAATTTTTTTTTTTTTTTGCTTAGGCTCCGTGAAAGTAAACTTCATTTGTTACCTTTTTTCCTTGAAGATTAGGTGGGTTAGGACAATGAGAAGTAGCTCTTTGTGAATACAATTCAAAGACTGGAAGGATTAACAATATTAACAGTCATTTTGAGGATGTTTTAAATAGTCTGTGTAAAATTGTAGAGCTGAATTAATCTGTGCCTCCAGCATATTTACCATAGACAAGGTTTCTTTTCTAAAGCCACTATTATTTTTAACTAAGGAAGAGTGTTTTATGTATTTCATAAAATATAAAGCAAAGATTTATTGCTGCATTTATTTATGGTAGGTCTCAGTTAACAGAATTACACATTTATGAAGATAGTATAATTCCGATAATCAAATGACCTTGTAAAAATTTCTTACTCTCTTGTAGATCCTATAAACAAACTAAATGCTTAGTTCCCTTACCAACTTGTTGCCTCCCTTTCCTTTTCTTGTGTTAAATGAAGTGTCTACACTCAAAGTACTGCTGTTTCATTTAAATTGTGGTGTAATTTATTTTTCCTTCATGCTGAAAAAACCTTAGTATGGAAGGATTTTCAGAGGTAAAATTTTGGTGTGTACCAGAGTAATTCCTGGTCTCATATGAAAATACCTATGCTTTCATAAATCACCATTTAATACAATAAATTAATCTCCCCCTAGGAAGTGTAAGTGTACTGACAAAGGCAAAGCATGCTGCATTTTAGTGTACAAGGCCATAGGAGAGATGGACACACAACTGTATTTCTTTCAACCTTCTCCTTGTGCTGATGGGATGAATGAAACGCTTTGCCAGAACACTGTGCTGCCTGTTTTCCGTGCTGCCTGTTTTCCATGCTGCCTGAGTCTCTTTGCTCCCTAATTCACGCTGTTGAACGGCGGAGCTGGAGCAGGCTCTGCTCCCTCGCAGAGGAGGCTCCGAGATGACAGACACAGAGTCCCCCAGGCAGGAGCCAGCAGGGTTGCCACTGGAGCCGGAGGCCCCAGCAGAGGAGGGACCATCATCTCACAGAGGGCAAAGACAAACAAAAACCAAACAGCAGTCACTGACAAATAAAATGAAAGGAAGTAATCAAAACTTTGCTGGCTGAAGCAGATCAATTAATTCGGGCAATTACCTGTACATAGTACCATCTGATTTTATATATATAACTTTTTCCCCCCCCTTACATTTAACTATTTGATTCATGAAGGTGAAACTTCTTGCTGTAGGTTGACATACTTAAAATTCCAACTTTAAGATAGCTTTTGAGCTTTCTAGAGGAATAAAAAGAACAGCCATGCATATTAAATCCCTTGCAAGAATTTCAGGCTCTTTTTTTTTTTTTTTTTGGTCTAGGTAGACTGTGTGTAAATTTAGATATTATTTTGAGTAACACAGGGAGCAAAAACAATCATAATTTTTTTAAAAAAGACATGAATATGCTCCTTATGGCCTATCTATCTAGAAAAAAAAATAAACACATTATGGGCAGATATTTTATCATAAATATTGGCCTCACCCAGCAACAATTTCTTTAAAAATTATTCATAACTTAGTGTTTGCCTTGTAGTTGAACAGAAAGAACACTCAGGTCACTAAAAATGATGTTTTAGAAGTGTTTTCATCTCTCTCCTATCAATAGTCGTATCAAATATAACTCTTGGATAATTTAATAGAAAAGGTTGTTTATGTAGATTCTGTCTTATGTAGATTTTTCTGCTTTTCAGTGTATTGTTCTTTAATAGCTCACTCCTGCTATCATCTGTTGAGCTCTTTTGTGTCATGGAAGAATCCCGTGGGATTGGAGCCAGTTCAGGAGAACAATGACAAATGGTGCACTGACTGTGAAAAGCTTCTAGGTAAAATATGAGTTTTATGCCATGCAGTTTAATAACTCTTTAGTTAAACATGTCAGGTATTTTCTCGACCTTTCATAACCTAATTTTGAACATTATATGATGATGTAACAGGATAAAAATTGGGACGATACTCTTAGCAACAGAACTTTCAGAGAAATAAGTCTTTAAGAAAACCCTGAAAGAAATAGTTTTTTTCTAGAAATTCTGCTATGAAGGTAACAAATACAAGCACATACATTATTTCAGATGTGAAGGCATTTCAGAATAAGAAAATATGCCAAAAGGGTGGAATTTTGTAAAACTTTCTTCTGGTTTCCTAGTTTATTGCCCCTTCTCTTGTAGTGGAGATGCTGTATCACTTGTGGATGTTTCCTGTTATTTAATATTCCTATTAATATGTGTGTACATTTGTAATTAATAGTATTAGTTGGCATTTAAGTACATAGGCTGAATAATTCACTACTGTAAACACTGTGTACAAATGCGTATCTGAATTTATTAGCAGGACAATGAATAATTTAAAAGATGCAATATGGAAAAAAGTATTTTGGCAAACTTCTGAACCTGTATGTGTAACCAAAGAAATACTAAGGTAGGGAGAAGGACAAACTGAAATTTACTTAGTGTGGCATAGAAGTGACTCACAGCTCTGCACATATTATTCTTTTACCTCTCAATATTAAAAGAGACAAGAATGTCCTCCTCGGAAAATTCTCTTCTTAAACGAAACAAACAACCTCATTATCAGCGACTTAGCAAAGAGAAATTGTTAAGGATAGGTTTCCATTTTCTGACATTCCTCCTTTGGTCATTGCCAGAGGAGGGCCAAGGTAATTGGAGGGATGGAGTTAGGATTGTTCAGCTTGTGGAAGAGAAGGCTTAAAGGGGACCTAATTGTGGCCTTCCAGCACCTGAAGGGAGGCTACAAGAAAGGTGGAAAGAGAATTTTTACAAGGGCATGTAGTGACAGGACAAGGGGAAATGGCTTGGAACTGAATGAGAGTAGATTTAGGTTAATATTAGGAAGAAACTCTTTACTGTGAAGGTTTGAGGCACTGGAACAGGCTGCCAGAGAAGTTGTGGATGCTCCATCCCTGGAAGTGTTCAAGGCCAGGTTGGATGGGGCTTTGAGCAACCTGATCTAATGAAAGGTGCCCCTGTCCATGGCAGGGAGGTTGTATCTACATGGTCTTTAAGGTCCCTTCTAACCCAAACTGTTCTATAATTCTGTGAACCTATGATTCTGTGTAACTGTGGTGGTTGACCCTGGCTGGATGGCAGGCACCCACCAAAGCTGCTCTGTCCCTCCCCACCTCAGCTGGACAGGGGAGAGAAAACATAACAAAAGTCTTGTGGGTCAGCATAAAGACACATAGAGATCACTCACCAGTTGCCATCACAGGCAAAACAGACTCAGGGGTTGTAGTCAGTTCATCACACATTGTCTCTGCCACTCCTTCCTTCTCAGAGGGAGGACTCCTCACACTCTTGACTTGTTCAAGTGTGGGATCTTTCCCACAGGAAACAGTTCTCCATTTCTTCAACTGAGTTCTTCCCACAGGCTGCACTCTTCACAGACTGGTCCAGCGTGGCTCTCCCATGGGCTCACAAGTCCCACCAGGAAACCTGGTCCAGGTTAAGCTCCCCGCTCCACAGGGACACAGGTCCTGCCTGGAGCCTGCTCCAGTGTGGACTTCCTGTGAGGTCACAGTCTCCTGCAGGCACAACTGCCTGCTCCAGTGTGGGGTCATCCAGGGGTTGCAGTTGGATCTCTGCTCCACTGTGGACCTCTGCAGGCTTCAGGGGCACAGCTGCTTCCCCATGGTCTTCACCGTGGGCTGCAGGAGGATCTCAGCTCCAGCACCTGGAGCACCTCCTGCCCCTCCTTCTGCACTGACCTTGGTGTCTGCAGGGCTGTTGCTCCCACCTACTCTCACTCCTCTCTTCAGCTGCTGTTGCACAGTTTGTTTATTTTCCCCATTCTTTGACATGTTATCCTATGGGCACAACCACCATTGCTGATGGGCTTTGTCTTGGCCAGTAGCAGGTCCATCTTGGAGCCAGTTTGACACTGACTCTTGTGGACATGAGAGAAACTTCCATCAGCTTCTCACAGAAGCCGCCACTGTAGCCCGCGGCTACCAAACCTTGCCATGCAAACCCAATATAGCAGCCTCTGCAGAGCCTGTGTCTAAGCCATTTTGTGATTCTTGTGGTTGTACAATACTCTTAAATCAGAAAATATTTCCCAATTAATTTATTTAATGATAATTTAAGTGTTTAGCATAATTTTCACTAATAATCTACAGTCCTGTCATTCACTCTAGTGCTCACTTTTAGCCTTTTTACATAGATAAACTCACATAAAACACCATCCAGGTACATTATTCTAAATTTGTGGCTACTTTTGATTCCCTTATTTAACTTTCGTTATATATGAAACGCAGGAAGGAAGACAATATTTTCACCTTAGAACTATGGTCTTTGAAATTATTGAGAAAAGCATTTCTTTATTACTTTTCTCCATGGATTTGAAGCTCAAATTCAACACCTTGAATTTAAAACAGAAATATACAACACACTTACAATTCTTAAAAGCAATGTTGTAGGAAGGATTAAAGATATAAAAGTCTTTGGAAATATAAAGTGCTACACAGGTGTACTATTGTGGAGGAGAGCAGGAAGACGTGAAAGGATAGACAATAATCTATTGCTCTCTCCTACTAGTGTAATTTAATCCACTTTATTAATATTTGAACTTAGATCTTTATAAATGGATTAGAAATACATAAGTAAATATATGCACAAATCTAGATCCAGGTAACTTATTGGAAAAAGTAATAATATTAGGTACATGAACTTCTGCAGTCTCCAGTCTCTTCTTGTAAATTCCATTGCAAAAAGCAATCATAGGTTTTCTATGTATTAACTATGAATTTAAGACACAATGCTTCCCAAATCTTGGGTATCCCTGTTTAAAAATTAGTAAATAGATAACCTAATCATATATAATTGAACATGAATATGAAAAATAACTTTTTCAGGAAATATAATTGTATTGGGTTTTCATGGCCTGGTTTTTGGTAGCAGGGGGGCTACAGGGATGGCTTCTGTGAGAAGCTGCAAGAAGCTTCCTCAGTGTCCAGCAGAGGCAATCCCTGGTGGCTCCAAAGATGGACGTGCCAGTGGCAAAGGCTGGGCCAATTAGAAATGGTTGTTATGCCTCTGTGATAACAGAGTTAAGAAGAAATCAAAACAAAAGTTGTGCAGTTTTAATTTCAGTCAGAGAAGAGCAGAGTGAGAACATGTGAGAACAACTCTGCAGGCACCAAGGTCAGTGCAGAAGGAGGGGCAGGAGGTGCTCCAGGTGCCGGAGCCGAGATGTCCCTGCAGCCCGTGGTGAGGAGCGTGGGGAAGCAGCTGTGCCCCTGCAGCCCATGAAGGTGCACAAGGGATGCAGAGATCCACCTGCAGCCTCTGGAGAAGACCCACACTGGAGCAGGTGGATGTCTGAAGGAGGCTGTGATCCTGTGGGAGACCCGTGGAGAGACGGATCCTGCTCCCAGGCTGGAGCAGCCTGTCCTTGAAGGACTGCACCCCGTGGCAGAGTAACCCACGGTGCAGCAGTTTTGGGAGAACTGTCCGCCCGTGGGATGGACTCATGCTGCAGCAGGTCGCAGGGAGCTGTTGCCCATGAGATGGACTCACGCTGGAGAAGTTCATGGAAAACTGTCTCCCATGGGAGGAACCACATGGTGCAGCAGGGGAACAACTCCTCTCCCTGAGCAGTGGGAGAAGTCTTGGGTGATGAACTGACCATAGCCCCCATTCCCTGTCTCCTTGTGCCACTGGGGGAGGAGGTAGAGCTGGAAGGAGGAAGAGGTGAGAGGGGAAGGTGTTTTTAAGGGCTTATTTTGCTTCTCATTATCCTGCTCTGCTTTTGCTAGTAATAAGTTCACTTTATATCTCTAAGTCGAGCCTGTTTTGCCTGTGATGGTATTTGATAAGCGATCTCTCCCTGTCCTTGTCTCACCCCCGGAACCCTTCCTTAAATTTTCTCCTCTGTCCAGTAGAAGAGGGGAGTGAGCGAGCAGCTTTGGTGGCTGCTTGGCATCCAGCCCAGGTCAACCCACTTCAATAATTATTAAAAAATATTAAAACAAAAAAAAAGAAAACCGCTTAACATTAACACCATACTGTTCAATTACAATACAAAAATAATCCCCACGGGGCATCCTTTATGTCAGAAAGAAGCAATCAAAAGAAAAAATTCAAGTATTAAATTACTGTGAAGCCTGCAGGACCCTTAATATGATGCATATTCATATACCTTATGATTTCAGATTAAGGTCCTGAAATAGAATCATAGAATTCTGAATTAAAAAAAAAAAAAAAAGAGAATAGTAAATATCTTAAGAGGGCTCATGGCATTTATTCAGGATGTAGGGTATTTTTAATTGGCTAATTTCAACAGGTGCCTCAATATGAGTCTCTTATGTTTGATGTAAATGGTTGAGGCATTAGGCAGTAGTCCTTTTTAAGGGATAAATTCAAATCAAAACCTTGTTTTCTCTTACTGGCAATTTATAACAAAGTCTAAAGCATTGATATTTCTTATGTAACAGAATACTGATTCTGATTTTTTTTAGTTTGCATGTTCCTAATTAAAGCTTGTGAGATCTTTCTGCTGAACTGTGTGTCTGTACATCTGTGTATATAGACATATTTGGTTTCAAATGTTCCTCTACTAGAATATGACAGTCAAAGCTTAAAAAGAATTCCTTGTTGATGTTTGGCAGTTTATAGGATCTGCTCTTCCAGATTCGTCATACATACAAGTCCCTGTATTTTTCTCTGAATCCAATCATCTTGTTTCTTCAAAATGGTAAATTGTGCATCTCCGGAATTCATGAAGGGATAAAATATAGGTTACCTAGGAAGCCTAGTGTATAGAACAGGACATAAGAGTGGAACAGCAAACATATGGCAGTCTGAAACTCTACAGCAAAGTATTAAAATAGAAATATTTAAGAAACAAAATATCTTGAACATTTCTTTGTAAACTAAATAGCTTTGCCATTAAAGCAAATAGCTAGAAAACTAGTGGGGAAGAGGTTAGCCAATTTTTTTTTATTCGTAAATCATACCTGTTTAGAAACCGCTATTCAGAGAAATTTTTAATTCCCAGGGTCAAAGAAGTAGCCAGAGAATTCTGGCTGGATAGGATGCACATTATCCAAAGTAACTGCACCATATTCTATCACTATGAAAGAAAACCATAACAAATGAATGAAATTGTAGTTGTAGCAGAAAATGAACACAAAGGCATTTAAAAATAGAAGGCATAAGTAGAATTTGTTGTTCTTCATTCCAATTAAAAAAGATGAAATTAATTTTGCTACAATAAAGAAGCCCTTCATAAATGATGTATTCATAGCCACCACTTATCCAGCAATAATACTGCCATTATTAAAAGGAATATTGATGAGTTAGATAAAACTCTGCCTAGATGTGCAAACAAATGTGATTCTTTGCCTTTTTTTTTCATTACATGATATTATTGCAATTTGTGTCAGAGGCTTGTGTATTTCAGGCATGTTTTCTTGTTGCATATGCTGTCATGTTCTTGTACTAAATTATTTTCTCTTTCCATTGTGTTTATGATGTTGCTTGTGATGTGAAAAAATCACTAGAGATATTTAGGGAAAAGATAACTTTTCAATAATATGAAAAATAATGTTTGGACTTCTATCTGAAATGTGACAATCTGAATATTTTTGATGCTTCAGGCTTCTAAGTGGAAGGACCTTTATTTTTTTCCTTCTGTTTTTTTTTTTACCCCAAATTCTCCTTTTTTTCAGCATCTACTGTAGCAAAATCTAATATCATGGTTAATATTCCAGTAGACTACAGTTTAAAGTTACTCAAGTCACCCTTGGCATTTTCTGAAGTTGGCGATTGTGAAAGCTTCCTAACTGCTGTGTTGCACTGTAGGATAGAAGCACTAAGCATATTTTACCTTGAGAACAAATGCTTGCTGCTATTCCTGGTTTCAGAAGCCATTTCTGACCTTGGCTTCTACCAGGCTCAAAGGTAGATCTGAGCTGCCCAGACCACTGATGCATGGGGAAAGGAGGCTCCAGACTGGGAGTTTAAGAGGAGAATAAACAAGGATGGAGTGAATGAAGTAAAACAGTTGCTTTCCTCCTGGATCAGTTAGGATGGTTATGAGTTGTAGTGAACCCTACATCCGTGCTTTGACTTACTTCTGAAGGAGGTTAAAATCAATATCTAGCTTCACTTCTGGGTGGTGTAGCATGTAATTCTTCCCTTAGCCCAGTGCAATCCTCTGGGGATCTGTGTGCTATTTCTTTTGCTGAAAAATATTGGGTTTTTTATGTCAGCTCTTTACAGTAAGATCTAAGGAAGTACAGGTATTCCATAAATATATATTTATAGAGAAGCCTCTATAAAACTCAGTTAACTTTCTTAGAAGGCAGAAAAGTCACAGTAGGCTTGTTACAACCATGTTTAATGGGAGCTTGAGGAAATGATGAAAAATGCAATGCAAGCATGAATCACTCCAGAGAATACCAATCTACAATCAGTAATTTTACTGTCAGAACCTGGAGATTTCACCAACAGGTACTGTGCAGACACTAAAATTAGAAAAAAAAATATTATGCACTTTGAAATGACATTTCAGACCCATAGATTACTGATGGCTGTATTATACAATATTTACTTGCAGTTTTCTTCACAGTAATAGAAATGCTGACTCCATATGGGGACAGTGATTTATTCTTAGTCAGGCATCCTTAATGTTGACCAAATATTATTTCAGTATATGAATTTCTTTATAAATCCAAAAACTAAAATAATTTAGAATGATTGAAATTCTAAGTTCAGGTAAATTATCGCTGCTGTACATATAGATAAGCTGCAGAACCAGTGAAAAATGCAAGGAATAAAATTGGGAGGTCTTGGAAGTCTTTGTCAGGAACACTTTGAATCTCTTTTCCATGGTGATTCACTACTCATGATGCTGAATGCTATTACTTTTTCTGGATTTGCAACCTTTAAAAGAAAAAAAGATTAAAAAATGGAGTATACTTTCAACTTCTGTCATTTTTACACTTATTTATTTGTTGCCTTTTGATGATTTAACTGTACTTAATTTGGAATATAATATAGATATTTAATACATTAATAATACACATTGAAAATATGATGACATTTATTCTCTATGGGTATTTTGTATGACATACTAATATTGCAACCTCTGTGTGACTTAACACACTTTATGCACGAAAGAAAAGTGGGTTTTTAAAGAAAAGATCCATCCATCAAAACCATTGCACTATTCCCTGTGGTATTTCTGTGCTGGTGTAGGTCAGCAGAAGTTAATATAAATGAAACAACGGACAGTCATGTGTTGATTACCAAATGATTAAGATCATGTTTAGTGATGACTGGTATTTATGTGTATTTCTGATTTTAGTAAAGGCAGCATTTATGGAAACAAACATTACATGAAAGCTTCCTATATTACAAAATTCTTGCAACAGAATAAGTTATTTGATTTTGATCAACTTATTACTAATGAAACTAAATGAAGATTCAGTGACATTATTAGGAGACCTCTTTGAAATGCTGAGTGAAAAACTGAGTCTCTAAATTTTATAACTGGTGAAAATGTATGCTATTCACATGTTCTGTGAAAATGTATGCTATTCAAGACAGACAACATATTCTTGTTCTTAGGATTGTAGAAATTTGAATTGATTTTTTAGAAGAAAATATTTAAACTTCCCTCCTTAGTCTTGAAACCTCTTACTGATCTAGATAGTTCCAGTGAATATTATGGACGTTGGTTCTCACATTCTTCACAGGTTTCATTTACAAAGAACTCTAAGGACAGTGAAAAGCCACATATATGCAGGACTGTAGCCTCAGTGATTTCTATTTTATTTTTTCCTATTACCCATTCTTGAATTAGAGGAAAGCAGGAGTTAAAGGGAGCAGTTAAAAAAAAAAAAAAATCAGTTGTGTTCTGAAGTGAGTAATAAGAAAAATCTTGGGATTGGCTAATTTGTGAACTAGATTGTCTTCTCTCTTTTCCTAACTTCTAATTTACATAAAGTATTTAAATCATAAGCATGCTATTTAAATAGAGAAGATTTTCAAAACTGTTGTAAATAAGGGCAAGACAGGAATTACTGCACCCTGAGAGTTTCCAAGTGGTTTTCCTATTGCTGTAGAAACTAGCTAATGATTTATTTGTTTGACTTTGATTCCAAGAGGACAGGAATTGCTATGTGGTATAAGAAAAAGCAGTGAAATAAAGAGCCAGTGATTATGAGGGATATTCTAACAATTTAGCTGTGTGACATGAGAATGCAATCTTTACTAACTTTTATGGTGTCTGTGAATTACAAATTCTTTTTAGTTTGTCTTTGTGAAAGGTCTTGCTAAATTAAAACTTCCAAGAAAAAACAGGAAAAGGATGCTGAAGATATTCAGACTCTAAGGGTTGTTTTTATTGCCTTTCCGTGGGATAATATCTGTGCACATAAAAACTCCGTGATTCTTTGAAGAGTGGTGGAAGGAGTAATTTAAAACTATCAGGTTTGTCCTTGAACCTCTTTTTCCATTCCTGTAGGTCACAGGTCTCTAGAATATTTGGAAAGCCTTCATTTTTAGGCTATCTTTTCCAGAAAATTGGTTTATGGGGACACCTGTTTAAGTTCAACTAGACTATCTTTCTTTAGAGAAAGTAAGTGTTAACTGCTGAATACTTTCTTGCATGCATTACTAAGTTCCAGTTGGGAGTCTGAAGAGTGTGCACCCATTTTCTTCCTGATCTACTGTTCAGCCACACTAGTACTCTACCTAATAAATTTGGCTGGCAAACTCTGCCAAAAAATGATAAAGAGCTGACACCCTTCAGCATAAGAATGCAAAACCCACTTTCTTGACACTGTATATTCTGAATTAACTTGAGCATATGTTTCAAATCTGTGTCAGTGACGAGTAGTGAAATATCCTGTTGACAATTCTATGTTTTGAAAAGGTGATGATGATGATGATGATGATTATCATCATTATTATCATTATTATTTAGGGCACTTCAGTAGACATTGGCCCAAGCAGTTAAGATCCTAAAAATAGTGTACAGATTTAAGATCCTAAAAATAATTTCCACTTCAATTAAACTCTTCTACTGATTACTTGAAGTCATTATAAAGTTGCTTAACATTCCACTGAATAGATGAGTAAAACTTTTCTTTTGACTGTTAGTAAGTTACATAAACTACAATTTGGGTCTGAAATCTTTTTAACTTTTGCAAGAGAAGTCTTTTCTTAGGGCAAAAAAGGGGTAGCAAAAGCAATTTCCCTTGAGAGTTGAGGATGTTAAATTAATGGGCATATGATGCCTTTTGTTTCCTCAAAGCAGCTGCAGTTTTACTTTCAGTTTTACAGTTATCTCCACATCATTCTTGATTACTCATTTTACCATTGCTGTGATCATGTTGGGAATAAAGAAGCCAATGCCCTGTTCATGACGTTGAAAGAGAGAAGAAAATACAGGCTATTCTGCATTAAAAAATTTGAGAACATTGTCAAACTTATGACTTGTGTCAGGGCCTTGCAGATAGGAAGAAACCCACAAAGTCTTCACACCAAAGTCTTAAGCATGCCCTCAGATGTTTATCCTTTCTTTTTAGGAAGATTGCATAAAATGATTGAAATAAAAATTGTTACTCTTCCTGGCATATGTTTTTCTTTCAGTAAAATTATTAACTTTTTTTGGTCCTCCTTTCCCCTGCACCAGAAGGGTAGAATCCTTCCCAGAGATAAGTATGAAGAGTCTTAACTCAGAGAAGTGCCTAAAAAACCATTTAATTTGTAGTTTACTAAGACCTAAGCAATTGAAATAGATATTTTAGAATTTAGATATCATTAATTGAAAACAAGTTTGTACATATTTGGGTCAAATGAATAGCATTGTGATATTTTAGAAACAATCTCTGTTGATAATAGGACACTCAATAAGTTTGCAATGGATTGGTTTTCGTGTAAAAGAGGAGATCACCAGAGCATTCTATAAGTGCTCAGGGTAATATCCCTGAGGAACTCTGTAGTATGTGAAGTTCTCAAAAAAAGATGATAAGGAGGATAATATGATTATTTGCAACATAGGCAGTAGGTAAGAGTCGGTATTTCCAGTCCTGAAAATGTTGATGGAATTGACATCACAGATTGTTCACAAAGCAAAGAAATCTGGATAAGTTTGAGGTTGTTGATGAACTTTTCCAAAAGCAGGGGTCTTCCACTAAAATCAAAGTTTAAACAGTATACCTGATAATGTGTTTGCCAACTTTGATGGATAAAAGGTGTGAAAATTAATGTTGTTTATTCTGCAAGTGTGGAAGGTTGTTAAATCTAGTGTGAGTGTCTAATTATATTTAAAAAGCCAAGAAACTCAGCTATTCTAACACTAACCTCTAATGAAATACCAAACTAAAGATTAGGAAAATGTACTGAACATAATAGTGTTATTTTAACACGTCTGATAAAGCCAAAACATTGCAAGTGTTGACAGGTCTTTCATGTCCTGTTAATCTGAAACTTATATCAAATCAAACTCACTTTCAATGATTTTCCTGTGAAGTCTTTATGAGACAAGGATCATTTGAAAGTCTTATTAACTTTCTTGATCTGTCCACTGCTGTTGATTGGTCCCGACTATTTATTTTTAATTTTATCTATAAATGGAAAGTACTTTTCTAAAAAATCTTTGTTTGTTTTTTCTTCGTCTTAATGAAAACTGAGACCTGGGGGAGGGGTTGGGAATGTGAGATTTTTCCGTCACCACAAAAATAAGCAGAACCCAACCACACAAAAATGGGGTCTTTCAGTTAGATTAAAATGCTGTATTATGGTGGTTGGTCTATTGAAGCAACTGGAATATCTGGGGGAAGAGCGGTGGAAATAGCGTGAAATAGCTAAATATTCTGTTGGATTTGCAGTTTTGCAGTTTTGCGTCATATTGAAATTCTCAAATTTCTAAAGTATTGAAGTAAAAAGTGTTCTGGCAAATTTCCATTCCTTCATGTCCTTTTTAGTAAACTGTTTTGACATTACTTCAATTCCTCTTCTGGCCCATGTATCAAATGGTCAAGCTCTGCTGGAAAACTTACTGAAATAACCATCTGCTTTGATACACACTGTGCACTTTTTAAACTCATTGATACCTCTCACTTGTTTCATAATGGTTTTTTTAATCCTATTTAAGTATCAAGACTCCTTTCTTCCCTTTCTACTTCTTGCTATTATTTTCCTTCTCATTACCTTGATTTTCGGTTCTCATTTATCTTGCCTCTCCTTTCTTGGTAGACTGCTCAGTATATATGCACTAGAAAATATTCCTCTTTCTTTCTTATAATACTACAAAATATCTGAATGTTCTTGGTTCTTCACCAAAGCAAGTATTTGTAAGTACCTCTACGTGTAACTCCATGTAACTGTGACTCTTGATGGAAACATTAATAGAGAAGATTAATTACTTATGAAGTCAATATTAAAAGTTTGTCATGCATTGTAATTCCCCTGTGTATTCTTGGCAGAAATGAAATGAAAGAACATATCACATCATCAAGCAATGGCTGAGAATCAAGCAATAAAACGCAGTCCTGAAATTAATATTATGTTTCTTGAAAGAAAGCAATGCATTGTTAGATGTGGAATGCACACTTGGTAGCTCAGCTGTCAAGTGTAGGTTTGTTTTGAGTAACTAGGGAAGAACTGGAGAATGCAGGACAGGGGCAAACACTTTGTGACACAGTCCTAAGATCCTAATCGAAGCAGTTACAATATCACTTATGGCCAATGAATCAACTGTATGTTCTGTTTTTCTAGATAATTGTTTTGTAGGCAGAATTGAGCTCTTCAAACTTGGTGCACTGAGGATAAATTACTTCAATAAAATTTCTATTAAAGCTAAAGTTATCTCTAAGATTCTGACACATTTGAGTGGATGAGTGAATACATGTAATCTAGTAATCCCTGCTCTAATGAACAACCACAGAGTTTCAGGAACCTTCTTTTTAGGCCAGATGACTTAAATGCTAAGAATTACATTTAACAGAACAATAGAATTGTTCACAGCTGTAAATAGTTGCTATCTTACATTAGTTTATGTCCCTGTATAAGCCTTTTCCTTAGGGCTAGTGGAAAGTATTTTTCTTGCTGGTTTACCTTTCTCCCGAAAGTGTAGGTATTTTCTGTCTTAAGTAGAATCTTGTGTTGATTAAAATGTTTTCAATATTTGATTTCTATAGAATGATCACTCCCTTATAGTCACTTCCATATGTTATTTATCTCGTTATACCCAACAAATTCAGAATAGTTTTCCCTCACAAAGCAAGATTGCATTTAGTACATTGCTGCCTCCCTGCTTACCTTTTCTTCCTTTCCTGAGAAAGGGGACAGTGGTACACAGCCCTGTGGTCAGCTCATAAATATCACACTGAAGTTTAGAAGCCTCAAGTTCTCCCCTTTGACCTCAGGTTCTGGCACCTAAATATAACTAAGTCAATATAAGAAGGTAGAGATGCCAGAGTAGTAACATTCAGTGACTGTTGACATTTTCTTTCTGATGAATGTCATACTTAGCCTTACTATAGATTATGGTAGCAATATTTGTATAGAGAAAAAGAAAATAAAAACCAACTCAACAATAAAATATCAACAAGTAAATGCAAGGTTTCTTTGTGAAACAGGTATCTGAATACTGGTGGTGCATTTTGCTGTGGCAGTATCCTTTAAAGATGAATGAATGCTTAACCTTTTTAGGATGCTACCTGTTGGAAGCAAGAAAAGAAATGCATTTTTAAGGTTAAGTTATAATTAATAGCTATTGTTATGCAAGATCTATGGTGCAAAGTACATCAAACTAGTCAAATCATATGTTTCTTCTCTGTGAGTCCATTTTACCAGCTCTGTGTACATTTTACAAAAATTAAGAGACTGAGGAAAACAAGGATATTATTTATATGAAATTTGGAGGGAAAAAAATCGTTAATTATATTTAGTCCACAAAAGAATTGGGGAGAAAAAGCTGAGAAGACTACTGAGAAAAACTAAGATGACTTAATTAGTTGTTAAAAAGTATAATCCCAGCAGCCCTATCATTCATGGTAATTAGTTGTGATTACTGTTCAGTTTTTGATTATTCTCAGATAGTGATCTTATTTTTGTTTTTCAGAAGATTATTTATTTGAATTACAACTTTAATTGTTTTGTTTATTTTTTTTTATTTGCTTCTACCCTATGTGCATACATGCTTTACAGATCAGTCGTGATGGAGTGATCACAAGAAATTCTTTATAAGAATATAACATTCTTATAACTTTCAGAGTTGCCAGACTATCTGGCACTCCCTAGAGTGAATGTGATCACAGCAGAGATTCCCATGAAGCCAGTAATTTAGGGATTTCATTTACATTGATCAGTAACAAGGCTGCCGTAAATTCCATCCCCAGTGAAAGAACTGCTAAAGAAATGGTTGGGAAAAAAAAAAAAGAGAATTATAAATAAATTATGTATAATAGCATATTAGATGTATATAGTGAGATATCTAATAGCAGGTGCATAGTACTGTTATGTTTTAACTCAAAATAGAATACTGTAATAATCTAATGGAATATTTTAGAAGAAATAGAATTTAATAATTTAGTAAACATATTTTCACTGAAATGTAGCAGTTAAATACATTTCCTGTACAAGACTAATAATTAAGACTTTCCAGTTGTCTAATTTAGGTTTTTTTCAAATTGTAGACACTACTTGATGATTAAAGAACTTCTTCATATTTATATGTCTTGAATTTTTTAAGATAAATGTTAAAAACAATCCACTGTAAATATTTCTTTCAATATTCTCTGGGGTCAGTAAAAAGGTGCTCCTGTACTTTAATGAGCTACCTATGAAGCTGGATGCCATGATAGAATTCCATTTTTTAAAGTAACAATGAAGATCTTGATTTTGGAAATAATTCAGTCGAGGTACTTTTACATAATTTTGCATCTATACTCATGTCATCACATTCTTTTTAATTTCAAGCTCTATTCCTACAATTTCTCTTCTAAATTAGGAAGAGCTAACTTTCTACTACATCGTTTACTTTGTAGAGTTAAAGTGTATTCCACTTGCTGCTTGCTCCCCATTGACCACAGACATCACAGGGCAATTACCTCCTGATTGCAGTTAGTCAACCCAATAATGTTGGTGTGAACCTGTATGTTGAAAAGTGCAGCAGAGAGCCTCTAATTTCAACAATGCACTGATTTTTCTGAGTAAAAGTTAACAATTTTCTAAAGGCTAAATTCAAGTCTGTTCAACATAAATGTAGTGCATTTCAGTGTATACTTGGTCAGACCCTTCAAAGTCAAATGTTGTCAATATGAGTAGCAGTTTTACTGGTGAAAAGACCTCAATGAGAAGAAATTTTCTATCTTTATTCTTCTTCTTTATAGATATTTGTGAAAGAAATAACATTTTTTATTGATTTCAGTCATTGACAATAACGCCATCTAACCCATGCAAGAAAGAGTCATTAAAGATCAATAAGGAAAAAAAAGTAAAAAATATCAGGCACCGATGGGTATGCCAGCATTTAAAATAGCCAGCCTTTGTGTCACTTCTTTTCCTTTGCAAGTTGTTTTCTGCATCCTGCTTTGATATCTATATGCACTGAAATTGAAACTAATATTGACATAGAGTTGTACAAGATTAGTATGTCTAACGTGACTACTTAATGGTAATTCAAGGTTCAGGATTACCTGCTAAATGAAATCCTGTGGAGTACAGTCATTAAACAAGTAGAGATTTCTTTTCGTACAGACTTGCTTGGGTGTTTTTTATTTGTTTTGGTTGGGGGGATTGATTTTTTTTTAAACTCAAATACTTAAATTAAGCTTTTTTTTCTTAGTTTTCACCATCTGGATATTGGCAGCTGGCAGTCAGTGTTTCAAAAAGTGTTTAGGAACATGGATCCAAAATATAATAGAGGCCTCTTGGAAGATTTCTAGTGTTTAAAAAGCCTCCAAGATTTGGTAATACTTCTGAGGGCTGTATTTTTGGGTGCCTGTCAAAATGTTTACTCTAGTGTCTTTACCAGCATTGATGAAAATACAGTATTTAACAAAACAATTGGATATTGGATGTAATTTCACCATCAAGTGGTATCTATTTCCATACTTAAAGGTATCTCTGGTATATGCAGCTCCTTACTTTATATTGATGAGTAAATGCAACATTTTTGTATCCCTTTATTAAGATACAATGCAACTTTGCAGCCTGAACTTGGGAACTATGATTCGTTGTGCCAAAATGATTTTTAAGAGGAAACCTGTCTTGTACTTTATATCATTTTGCCGTCTCAGGAGAATTGTACAGAAGGGCAATGAGGCGTGTGAAAAGGCTGGAGGAAGAAAAATAACAATACTTCTATTTGTCAAAGGGAACTCTGTTGGCAATAGTGAATAAACACCTTCTTGTGTTAGTCTCTTCAGCTTAAATTCCAAAGTGCAATTTATTTCATTTTATCTCTGACAGACTATTCATTTAATATCAAGAACAGCTTTAAGTGTGGCTTGTGCAGCTGTTTATCTCAGCTAAATGCTGTGAGGACACATGTAAATGATACATGTTGTGCTTATTTTTTATACACTGGACATGAAACAAATGTACAACATGCTGAGATCAAATGCCTGTGTGGCTGAAGAAAGAAAATAAGGCAAACTCTTTAGTTTTTCAGTAATATACACTGCTTAGGTTGCTTATTTGTGGAACCTTAAGTATTTAAGGGAATTTTTACTCAATTTGTACTGGGAAGGTGCAAGGACATTGTACAGCAATTGAAAAGATAATGCGGTGATAGTGCTTGAAGTGTTATCTTAGACCTCAGCATTTTTTTGATATCTTATATTTTCTTCTTCATTCATCCATGACTCACTTCCCAAATGATCCTACTGTGGCAGTAATGTACACATATTTTTTCTCACTGTCTTGGCATGAAGAAGATGTGGGAGTTAGCCATGAATATTTACTTCCTGATGGGTTTGCCTGTATCAGTGAAAAGCATGGTATAATGCTCAAAAGGGTTTTTTTTTTTCCTTTCAGGTTGTCTAGAAAATATTTAAAAGTATTGTTGATTAACTTAAATATTATAATCGTATATAACGTATTTCACAGAAAAGTTGAACTTCACATTTGGCTGGGTTATTTGTGACTCAGAACTGACAACCGTTTACTGCCATGTACAGATGAGAGCCCCTTCCCAGCAAACAGGCATCCTAAAAATAGCCTCTAAAAGCTGTCAGGAATCTTCTACCAAGTGCACGGATGCACCCATTCCCCTCAGATATGGCTGATATGAATGAACCCTAAGGCATACCAGTAAGGCAGAGAAGCAATTTTTATTTTTTTTTTTTTTACTTTTCAAGAATGGTTTTGGGAATTGAGAGTTTGCTTGGTTATGGTCTTACTCTGGGTTGTACATTTGCACTCACAGATTATTTCTGAGCACATACAGGTACTCTCAAGAGAACTATGCCCTTTTCCCCCAGAAGTGTCCCATTTGAGCCGCAGGGCAGCAGTCAAGACAAAGCAGATCGCCTTTCTCATGTCCAGCCTCACGCCTAAAGGCAAAGCAAAATCAACACTTATAAATAACAATGCATGTTGAACAAACAAAGAAGATCCGTGTTCCAACTCAATGAGATGTCAGTGAGATAAATTTCCACTCAAGGGCATTTCACCAGTGCAAAATGTGTGGGCAATTCATCCATAATGTGGAAATGTTTGCATTTTGTGTTTTAGAGTTTGATCTGTGTAACTTTGATGACTTTTTCAAAAGTAAAAATCATCAGTGCCTGCTGTGGGTTTGACTTTATTTAATTTGATGAACTGAGGAAATCTTACTATGGCTTTTCTATCCACCATTCCTCTCATCCACTGTTGATCAGAGAGGAAGGATGACTTTTATACATATTTTATTCTCACTGTTTTATGCAAAAATGCTGTGAAGATTTCTCAGCCACTGCAGTTCTGGAGCTAAAAGGGGCGTCCTAAGATTTCATCATAAATATTACCTAGGGAAGAAAGGGTGATTCTTGTGCTTTTCCTATCTTACTCAATATGTGCAAATGGCTTATAAAATACATTGAGAGACTGGGGGTGAGAAAAGTATTACTTTTCATTTCATTTGGTTCTGGACAAGCAGAGGAATGTAAGCCAAGTCTTTTCTACTGCCAAGAAAATTCAGTCTTGCTAATAGTATTTCCAAGTGTTTAGTGAATTCATCTTGGTGGCACTACTTATTAACTAAGGCCCAGTGCAGCGTGAGCTGAAATAGAATAATTGGTAATTCATTGTAAACATGACTAGTTTTATGTCCATTTCTCATTTCTTCTTGACTGATGTTTAGTGTTTATACTCCAAAGTATTTGGCTCCCTTCCCATATTCCAGCTGTGGGGCTTGAGGAATTTTTTTTGTGAGTGAGGGGTGGGTGTGTGTGTGTTCTGTATTTAAAGTGTCCTCTCTGCGGTTTGTGGAAAAGTCCTCTTTGTCTCAAGCAAAAAAAAAACCAAAAACAAAACCCTCAAAGGATCTAATTTCAAAATACAGTAATCAAGTTTCAAACTCAGGATACTACACACAGAATCAGACTTTTCAATACTTTTTCAGAGATGATAATGCAACCACATGGTGAAAAGTGGATATAAAGGAATATGTGTTTAATGTGAAACACATCTCATGACAACAGATAAAATAACTGAACACAGAACAGGAACATTAATATGATATTGTGGTGGGTTAACTTTGACTGGGTACCAGGTGCCCACCAAGCTGCTCTATCACTCCCCCTCCTCAACTGGACAGGGTGAGAAAATATGACAAAAAGTTCATGGATCAAGATAAAGGACAGCAGGAGATCACTCATCACTTACTGCCATGGGTAAAAGAGACTTGCATTGACAAAATTAATGTAATTTATTGATAATTAATACGAGAATAGGATAATAAGACCTAAAAAACACCTTCCTCTCTCCTTCCCTTCTTTAGCAGAGTCAACTTCACTCTGTTTCTCTGCCTCCTCCCCCCATACAGTGCAGGTGCACAGGGAATGGGGGTTGTAGCCAGTTCATCACACTTTGCTCTTTCCTCCTCAAACTCTTAGCTCGCTCCAGTGTAGTGTCCTTCCCAAGGGAGACCATCCTTCACGAACTGCCCCAACTTTCCACAGAGCGCATTCCTTGAGGAAGAGGCTGCTCCAGCGTGGGTCCACCATGGGGTCACAAGTCCTGCCAGCAAACCTGCTGCAGTGTGGGCTTTCCATAGGATCACGGCTTCCTTCAGGGCACATCTGCCTGCTCTGTCGTGGGGTCCTCTGTAGGCTGTAGGTGGATATCTCAGCCCACTTCCATGGGCTGCAGGATGACATCCTGCCTCACCATGGTCTGCATGGTGAGCCATGTTCCAGTGCCTGAAGCACCTCCTGCCCCTTCTTCTTCACTAGTGTCTGCAGGGCTGTTTCTCTCACATATTTTCACATCTCTTTCCCAGCTAATTTGTGCATCAATCTTTCCCTGTAATAAATATATTATCCCAGAGGCGCTACCAGTGTAGCTGAGAAGCTTGGCCTTGGCCAGCAGTGGAACAGTCCTGGAGCTGTGTGGAATTGCTCTCTCAGACATGAGGGAAGAAGAAGCTTCTGGCATCTTCTCACACCATCCAGCCCTGCAGCTCTCCTGCTACCAAAAACGTGCCAAGTACACTCCATACATTTACAATGAAAGAAAAACCTTCAGAGAAAGCCCTCACCCAGCCTAGGTTACATGTTCTCCCCTTTCCAGCCTCCTGTGTGTCACTAAAGCTTTCTCTATGGTGAAGCAAAGTCTTTCCATAGGTCAAAATTTCTGCTTTCTGCATTTTTTTTTTTTTTTTGAAGGATAAGAAAAGGTTGGAGAAGGAGAAAAAGCTTGTAAGGTCAAACTGCTGGGTTAAGTATGAACATGATCAGGATGTTTGGGTTTCAAGGCTTCTCTCTGGTAAGGACCAAAGGAAACATGCTTTATTTAATTAATAATGCTCCCAATGTACTGTTGTTATGTTATTACAACCTAGTCTAAAAAACTTCTCAACACAGCAAAATGTTTCCCATAATTTAAACATTTATGTGAGGTTTTTCTGTTTATTAAACAAAGGTCTTACACTATCCACTTTTCATATGCATAATATTTTCCCTTTTCTAAAGAAATTTATCACAGCACATGATTTACAGAAATTTGTTCACAAAGTACCATTGCCTATGTGGTAGTAGAGGATGTCTTTGTGAAATGAATGCATTCAAGTTGATTCTTTTTCTTCATTTTGCAGAATGAGAAAAGAACAGGCATGCAGACAATACCTAAGATACTAGCTCATCTTCAAAGTATTTTTGAAGTAAGGAAAGTGTAGGAAACAAAAGGAACTGGTGAAAAATATGTTCCTTTGCATCTTGGTATTTTAAAGGAAACTATTTACTGAAAATTTAAATTCTTAAAATCGTACCTGTGTTTTACTATATTATGGTTCAGCTGATAAAGTGTATCACTTGTTCTATTTGGTTTCTTTGTTAATTTTCACTGCTTTTTTCTCACAGAGGAACCTGGTATATTTTTAAAGCATTAAAACAAAGTTTACAACTAGCTCATCTTCATTCCTTTATGCATTACATTATAAATCGACCTTTAAAAAGGTAGAATGCATCTTTAGTTGGTATAAATTCCCTGTCCTTATTGACTGCAATAGACATTGACAATTTATATTACTAAAGTCTGGACAGCGAGCTTTCCTTCAGTTGTAAATATAAGAAATACACCATAATAATGTTAGATAGAGATTGTAAATCCAATCAATACTTCCCTTTACTTGTTCAGAAAGAAATATAATCATGAGTTTAAGAGTACATGGTATAACTTACACTTGAAGAACTTAATGTCCAATGTGTTCTTGTAGAAGGCTCAATGATTACAGTTTATTCACTGAAGTAATTGTGAACATGTAATTATTTCTTCCATTACTAATAATTACCAACCCATTTTACTTAGACATAAAAACCAAGACAAAAAAAATTAAATTAAGGCAGCCTGAAAAAGAGGAAAAATTTATGTTCTTTAGTTGCGAACTCTAAAGTAAAATATACAGAGCCAATGGGCCAAAAAATTGCTTTTGCTAAACAGTTACATGACCTTTGTTTCTTATTTCTACTTTCTGTAGAACTCCAGTCAAATGGAAATCTTTAGCCTTTTTTTTTTTTCCTGGCCTTCACTGTCTTTCCTAGTATCTCATTATGTTTTGCAACATAATGTGTGTCTGGGTGAAGTGCTGCTTTTTTGTATCAATGATTTTCTCTCATGAATATTGATACCATGACCCATGCATAGAATTGCTGCTGTGAAGATGGAGCTTCTAAAGGTATCTATACCTATGAAAGAACAAGTCCTACTGAAAGGCTTAATCTTTGAACAGAATTATTATCAGTTTGCAACGAATGCCATTACAGGGAAATACAAAACAGTGCTATAAAAATCACTGATTAGAGTGTAGGTTCTTTGGAACAGGGACTCTGACTATAAAATTAGGAAGGAAGTTAGGATTCACAATCTGTAGTTTATCTAGATCAGAATATGATTAACTTCTCTTACCTAGGACCCATTTTTTCTGACCCTTTTTTTTTGCCTTCAGAGTTGATGTGTCTTCTAGATCGGGTGTCTATCTACTCTCGGAAATAGTAGATAAAATAACTGAACAGCCCAAAAGAAAACATAAGACCCTTGCATATTTCCTTCTCTTTATTTTAAGGGTTGAGGAAGAGAGAAGTGTCTTTAGTACACTAAAATTTTTACCTTCTAACTGTCTTTGCTTTCTGACAAAGCTGTCTTCCAAATTCTTGTTATAAGAGAACTGGCAAATCCTCTATATATATTTACTGGATCATGCCACAGAACTAGTTACCTTAATACAAACAGTAGCAGAGCAGGGATCCCTTCTGACCCTCCAACCCCTCCACCTATTCCCATGGCAATGGGGCATTGAACATTATTATTTGTTTTTCATGCAGGCATAAAAGAAAAAAAAAATCATCCTCTCTAAAGCTTTTTTCCCAGAAACATCTGAACTGAAAGCAAAGTGTATTTTTTAATCAGATTTTTGGATAATCTAGATCCAAGCAGTAAATGCATGGAGTTTGTCTATGCAACGACAGTTTACAGTGAAGAATTTATCCTGAAAAATAGGACAAATCATAGAAAAACTCTTTCTTCTGAAATACACTGAAACCTATTAAGTACAGGACTGATTCTGTAAATGTGATAGCTCTTCAGAGTAGATAAAAAACAATTATGGGAACATTTTCAAAAGGTTCATGGCAACTTTTCAGCCTCATTGCTAACTTTATGAGTATTTTTCAGTATAACTCATGCTAAACACCATGGGAGGAATCAATTGTGACAAGTAGGAGGATTAGTTATTGAGATGTCATCAGGTTGCTCATAATAACATATTTTCCCCTGTGGATTTGTGCTTCAGTTCACACTCTTGAAGTCCATTCACGTTTTAGTTTAATTAAACCTTTGCTGTATCTGTTTGGTAGGTTGCATTTGATTACACCAACTATACATATTTTAAAATAAACCTAGTCTGATAAAGCCAAAACATATCCAGGTCTGTTTCTAGCATTCATTCTTCTCTTTTTTCAAAGTAAATTTCCATAAGACAAGCTAGGTACTATTCCCATGCCCCAGATTTCTCTAATTTATTCTTGCTTACCTGTCAAAATTCCACAGCTTCACCAGTAATTTGAGTAGTGCCAACCAGTCTGGTGGTTAGGTCATGCCTCCCTCTTTTACTGGATTTCTTCTCTGAAGTTAAGGAGGAAATCCTAAATGGAACCTCAGCTTTCTCCCTGCAACATTCTCTTGACTTGGTTTGTTTGTTTGTTTTTGTGTGTTTTTCTTTCTTCACTGTGTTTCATCGCTGAGGTGGTGAAAAGGCATTTTACAAGAAACACCTTATCAGAGACAGAGCACATTCAGCAGCAGTAAAAATGATAAAAGGAAAAATAGTAAAAAACCATTTTGAGGCATCTCACCTCACAAGAGACAGCATTTCTGTGGTTCATTTATCGCTAGAAGGTGATAATTCTTTATCAAATGTTAACTTCCATTGGAGGAAAAGCAGAGCACAAAGAGAAAATGTGCTCAGATTCCAAGTTTTTAACTTTTGCTTCATTTTTTTACAGATCACTACAAGGCCTCAATTACGAAACCAAATCATGCACTCTCTCTGACAAATGCACCAAGGCTTGACACCTCATCTGGTCAAGTTTCATTTGTGTGTGATGAAATTTCTTCACTTATTCAGGCAAACTGAAAGCATCACTGTTGATTAGTGATTTTTAAGGAGAAGGCTTTCATACTGAAACAGTGTGTATGTGAATTTAAGTGAGGCTTTTGCCACCTGTGAAAGATACTCTGGCTTATAAAAATTGAATGTGTCAAGGAAATTAGTTTTTATCAGATGAGAAACAAAATAAAAAGATAAAGAAAAAATAAAATCCAGATAGATTTGTTGTAATTATCCTGTATTCAAATAATTATTTGTCAGTTTATCCATGGTGAGTTCTCCCTTGGTAAGTCAGTCCTTCATTCCTAAAGAAAACTAGGCAAACATCTTTTTATTCAATACCTCCATTTGACTTTAATGCTAGAATTCCTTTCAAAAAAGAGAGTGAGATCTAAATTTAGAGGGTTTGGACTTAATTTTCATGAGGGAGAATTATGTATGGAATTTGGTAGATTTCTTTGCAGAAATGGCAAGAGACAGTGATCCAAATGAACAACTGATACAGTATATTCTGGCTTCTTCCTTGTTTGTCATGATTCAAGAGAAATTATGCTACTTAGGGTTCTGAAAATCTGAAATGCCTGTACATGTCAAATACATTGTCTTCCCCTAAAAATATATTGCAACCCAACAGCACTTATCTTCATTAAAGGTAATATAATTTGTATTCTGTATTTACTTTTCATAATGGCAGAGTTCTAATAAATCTAAACCAGGTATACCATCAATTTATGTATAATTGGTTTTTTGTTCCATGTCTTGCCTATTACTACTATTAATGTGGTCTGCTTTCAATATTTTGTGCTAAGCAAG
This sequence comes from Ptilonorhynchus violaceus, assembly GCA_013397565.1. Classification (NCBI taxonomy): domain Eukaryota; kingdom Metazoa; phylum Chordata; class Aves; order Passeriformes; family Ptilonorhynchidae; genus Ptilonorhynchus; species Ptilonorhynchus violaceus. Next base: position 495,728 of record VZRJ01010184.1, on the reverse strand, counting down.
TAGTATTTTAATTTGCTATTATTTTTCATTTTACAGAAACTCTGGCATCTGTCCTGTCCAAGCATTTTATCTTTGCACATCTTAGCAGCTTGGCTTTAGATCTTCTGTACTGTGAAGGAGAGGGCTTCCCTATGTCCAGATGACTGCTTATAGAAAATAAAAGCCACAAACAAACAAACAAAAAACCACAAAAAACCAAAACCCAAACCCTTTTAATAAGATTCACCTCTAAAGAAAGGTAATCAACTGTGAATCAAAATCCTGAGCTCTTGCAATAAGCATACCTTTAAACAGATGTTCCTGTTGGGGTGACAATACTGCTCTGTGATCTCTGGGACAGGGTATGTTAGTATTCAGAACATCTTATTTTATCATTTGTCATGCCTTGGCAGAGAATAGAGTGCCAGGTGTGGGAAGTCTGATGCTTTTGCCATTAACATGAACCCTAAATCATCAGTGTGTCTAAGACAACCAAAACTATTTAGTCTGATCATTCAATTCTGTATTTCATCCTTTCAGCAGCTAATGGATTGCTTACAAAACTTCTGAATGACAATGCACAGCTAAGATACTAGAATTGTGGGAATTTAATGTTAAAATTATGCAACTCAAATTTTAGACATTTGAGTTCATTGGTTATTAACTACTTCAGGCACACAAACTGCATTAAATCTAAATTCTGTAATTACGCATGATGTTCCTAAGTAGGAATGAATCCTCCTGAGACACAGTCAAGTTGCTTGCTTAGCAAAATCTTTAGTTAACCGTGCATATTTCCATGAATTCCAAGAAAAAAAAAAAAACTTTCTTCAAAGATGCAGATGTCCAGTCAATCAAAAATGTTCACAGAAAATTGAGGTAAAAGGAGTTTTCCTGGAGGCTGTTGGATAAGGCTCTGCTTCGAGTCTAATCTAGCAGCTTCCCTGCTCAGTGGAGGTGTCCTCTTCTTTGGAAACCTCCCAGGAAAGCAGATCCACAACCTCACTATTGTAAACATTCACTTCTGCTGTTTTGAATGTGAGAAATTTTTGGTTGTTGCTCTATTCCTTCCCCTACCCCCAACATCTAATCTCAATAAACGCTTGGGTCTCTGAGGTACACGGCGGTTTGTTCTGCTGTCTTGCTCATTGCATGACGTGCAGAACTGATCTGTCCTTCTGCGAAATTAGTGCCACGTCTTGTCAGTCTTAATCATGCATAATATTTGTATATTTTTGTGCCCTAATGATTACTGAGGTAAAGAGACAACTTAACCTTCTAAATGTTGTCACCCAGGTTATACTCCGACTCTGCAGAGAGACTAATTAACCTGAGCAATCTGGCATGAAATTCTGGTTTACTCTTTTTTAAATCAGTGAATCACTGAAACAGCTGGTAGAGGGCAGTTTTTTTTAGTTAAAACAAGTATGACACTGACATTTAAACAATTCTGAAGAGCTGGTAATTAAGTATTTAAAAAACCTCAAACCAACAACCAAAGCCTTTTATCCTGCATTTAATTGTTCCTAATTTTTTTTATATATGACAAAGTTTTAAAAAATATGTTGAAATACTGGGAGAAATGTCAAGACTGGAAAGTCTCCAAAACTTCGTGTCAGAGATCTGTCAGCACTTCTCTATGGTATTAAAAAAAACAATAAAATAAGTGACATCAAGATCCTTACTCCTTCATTTTCATTAAATTTTTTTGTAAACAAATTTTAATTGTCTGTCTGATTGTTTTGTTGTGCTTTAATCAACAACAAAAAGGGGGTTTTGTGGCAAAACAGTACTTTCTCCATTAAGGTGAATATGATTGTTGTGAGCAGGGATCTTTGGTGTTCCTTACATCCTCAGAGGAAAGGGTAGATGTTGTACTGCATTTTAGTGTTTCGAAAATGACCAACTGATATTTCTATATGTGTATTTTGCAGACTTACAGATTTGTTAGGCAGAAGCTGAACAGTCAGGGATGGATTTTTGAGTGCTGCAGTTTGTTTATTTATTACAGGAAATGATTCTAGAATTTAATCAGTTAAACCTTCCTGAAGGAAAGTTTTGGGATGATCTCCACAGCCTCTATGGCATAGTTTCTTAATGAATAATCAAACTGATTTGCTAATGTTACATGCCTACATCACAAATCTGTAATGAATTGTCTGGTGGCATCTAATTTTAGTAGTAAACCAATGTAGCTTAGAACAAAGTTTTTTTGAAAACAGATATGGCATCCACGTTGCTGCGAAACAAATTTATTTCAACTACTGTTATTGCAGCGAATAGCAAATGAAATTATGAAAATGAATGCTTAAAATCTTCATTCCTTCTAATACCCACTGACATTTATTAATGCAAATATCCACAGTGTAGGAGGAAAAATCATGAATATTGAAAGTTCCAACATGGCTGGAAGTGGAAGCTAGAAAACCAGATTAGCTGTCAGACAAACATTTTTATAATGTGATTGTTTAACCTTTGGAAGAATTATTGTGGTAGGTTCTCTTTTTTAACAAAGATGGCTGAGTGGGTTTCAAGCAGCCAAGGTCAACCCATCACAAGGAATTTTTTCCTCCCAAAAATATTTTCCAGTTTGAATAAAAATAATTTTAAAATGGACTTGTAGCTAGTTTTATGTATATGTTGTGATATTAATGGACCTTTTTTGTTTCAGGATTTAGGAATTGTTGATAAAACACAGTGCAGAAGTACACTGGCAGTTCTAGGTTCTTCTCAAAGCTAAAGATGGCACTGCACAGTATTACAAAACTACGTTTATTTATATCTTCCCATAGAATTTTTTAATGATATGTTAGTTTTTTAAAGAGAGAATGAATATGACATTGCTCTGTCTACTCTGCTCGAGATGCATAGAAGGGTTTCAGTTGGTCTGACAAAACAGTTTCTGTATTTCTGAATTTTCAATGGGAATTTTTCTAATTGTCAAAGAACATTTTTTATTTCTCAATTCCGTCTGTTAATCTTTTGAAAAAGTATACTTATATTTAAGATACATAATAAATGCTACCCTGATAGATTGAGCGCATTTTCAAAGCTCTGTGGTTATCTTACAGACCTTTGGAAATTAAACTTTTGATTAGAAATATGAGGCTTCAAATAAATCTGCCTTTTTTCTATTTATTCTATGGATTTTTTTATCTGGATTCATTTAATCTGTCTCTCCTTTTTTCATCTTAATCCCTACATTCCTCTGTATTTCCAAATGCAAGAGACTAAATGCATTGCTAGACTTGGGTTAAGAACTTATCCTCTTCCCTGACACCCTCTTCTTTCTCTCTATGTCAGACAGATTAGAGGTCTGTCATCTTTTTTTCTTTTTCAAGTCATTTGACTTCAGGAATTCAGGGTCTGATATTCAGATAAAGCCCTAATGGCTGAAGTTTTTGGTATTTTCCATTTTTGCTTTGCTATACTGTTGCAAAGAACATTGGCAAAAAGTTTCAGTGCTGAATATAGGACATGCAATCAATTTGTGTAAAACAAATAGATATTTTGGGGGAAAAAGTATGAGTAACTGTGGCTCAAATCTAGCCCTAAATTTGGGTAACATCTGCAAGCCTGAAATACAGCCTTTCTTCTCTCCCACTTTCGTTTATGATTATTTCCTTGGTGATTCTGCCAATGGATATGTAATCACAAAGTTTGTACCTTTTCTCTGAGTAGAGAATTTAAGTGTCTGAGGAATAGGAACTTATCTATGTCATATATAAACAGCCATTCATCTATTAAGCCAAAAGAATTTTACAAAGTGCTAATCCCAAAGGTGTTTTTTATGCCTGCAAACAACTGTTTGTGGTTTTTATTTGATGGTTGTAAATGGGAGTCTGTCCATTCAGTGCTCCTGATTATTTCTTTGTCTTTGGGCAAGGACAAAATCAATTTACTCTCATCCTTCCTTTATGATAGGAAATATGAATTAATAAAAAAATTGAAGTGTCTATTCAAATTTTTCATATGTTATAATTGGCATACATTTTAAATATACGTCTAAGGTTTTTGCATGAGTCTAAAAGCTTTCTGTTGAACATATTTTGCACATGAAATCCTACACTTGTTCTGACCACTAAAAAAGTCCCTTTAATATAAGACTATAATGGCATACCAGCAGTGTATGTTAATTGGGAGTCTTTCTATCTCAGTCATCTTTTAGCACATGCGCTTGACAGAATATTTTGTGTGTGTGTGTGTGTGTGTGAACACTGTTTATCTATACTAAACATTCACAGTCTTCTTTTAGTCCTCTGACATTTTGAGTTTATTTATTGGACTAACATTTCTAAAGATGCAGTGGCACTTCCTCAGATACCTAAGAAAGTATATGCCTATATATATTTACATGTTCCCATGTAAAATCTAAAATTTGAATTGAGAAAAACAATAAGCAAAGTCTTTGGTTGCACAGCGCTGTGTATAATGTCAGTTTAATTTTCATTGTGAAATAGCAATGTGGCTTATGAAGCACAGCTTGAGCATGTGAGAGAAGTGCAACAGTCTTTGTCTACTGTGCCAACAGTCTGCTGCATCTCACAGGCAAAACCTCCAGACTGGTGGTATCTGTTACTATTCGTAGGATTAACACCCCATGTTAATTCCAGCTGTTGCTCATGCAATTGTGCTCCTAGTAGCCAAATGGGGGCTTCCTGTGCCCAGCTACGGCAACTGTGTGTCAGTTTGGCATCTAAAAAGTCCAATTTGAATTATTTAGACATATTCTCTCTCTGTGTGCATCAGAAGGCCCTTTCTTATGTCTTTATAACAGTAGAATAGTATGAATAGCTTATATGTTGTGATTGGTATGTAAATGACATGTTTCTTTCTGTGATGTAATTCTTCATGTTAAAAGAAGAATTCTTTTCATTTGCTCATCCAGGCTATTTTCTGGCTTTTCCTGCCTAGGAGCATAGTGTGTACAGTGAGACATAAGGAGGATTCTAGTGAAAACACTTTTCATTCTTTCCATTTTGCATCAGTCTGGAGGACTGATCTCATCTGGATGGCAAAGAGAGGTATCATCAGCACTGCTGAGCCTTTTTGAGTGCCAGAGGCAGTCTGAGTGACTCAGAGCTGAGACAGTAGGGCTTTTGAGAGCTGCCTCTGGGGCAGAGCCACATGGAGTCTCACAGTCCCTGTGCTATCAAACACAACAATAAAGCTTCACAATGCCTGTGTGTGAAAATACCAGACTCGGAGGGGGTTGCTTTCTCATACTGATAAGAGCTGTGAATGGTGCAAAAGTTCAAATTCACGTAGTTGAATTTATTTTTTTTTTCATCAGTGAAATTGTAATAACAGATTTCAAATCTCTGATTTAATTCCCAAACCTGGCTGTTTCAATGATTTCTTCCAGATCTCCCTGTCTTTATCACAGTTGCCTCCAGCAATAGAGGTGCACCTGCCAACATGAGTCAGAAAAAGTTAGCAGTCCAGTGCTAATAAGAAGCACTCTATTAATCACCAGCTTGCTGACAAGCTTGTGTGTGATATATGTGTGTGGGCTGGTAACAGATTTGTACCTTGTGTAAGTGTACACATAACACACAAACCTGGGATTTCATTAATATCTGTAAAATTTCTGTTACAGTAAGGAGTCTCTCAGTACAGCTTATTGTACTAGACACAGATGTCCTAAACAAAAAAGAAGCTAATGAACAAAAAAAGCTCTGTTCATCCTTGTATTCTTTCAGTGTCAAGAGAGTCTATGTTTTTTACAAACTCTTTTTTGTTTGCTTTTGAAAGCCTTTTTGCTGAACTATTGTTAGTCTTCTAAACAGATAATTCAAAATTTCATGTGGTGTTTAGGCTTTTATGTTAATTGAAATGTTTTATTCCATGTGTTCTGCAAAGTCTTTGGGGTAGGGAATACCTTTTCCTTATTCTCCTCGATAACTTGAATAATGCAAAAAAACCAAACCAAAACAAACAAACAAAAAAAACCCCAACAACCCAACAACAGAACAAAAGAACAAAAAAGTGAAAATTTAGAAGTTTCTCTTCCACATTTAGTTTTCCTGAGTTATCTGATAACGTAAACCGGTCCTTCAGTTCTTTTTCTTTTTATTCAGACTTTCTTTTCTTCCTTGCCAATAGGCCTTTTGGCTTTTTCTCTTCTGTAATGACAGACATTTTTTATTTCTCTGGCTATTATCCTTTCCTGAAATTAAACTCTTACTCATTTTGTAGATGGGAAAGTACCAAAAAGAAAATTCCAGAGGCATAGAACTGGTCTAAATGGCTGCTGAAATTCACTGAGTGCAGATCTCCTACCCTGGTATATCACCCATAGGCCAAACAAATTGACTTAATCTGGAAAATGAAAGATGAAATTTCCAAAACTGGAATACCACAGTGCTGCACACAGTGCTGCTGTGGCAAAGCACCCCACCCTGAAGAGGAAGGTCATCATTGGTCATGCGAGCTACCCTGTGACAAGATTGTGTTTTTCTGATGGTCTTGAATATTAGTTTAATTATCTTATTATGATTTGGTTTACTTCAGTTTCTTAAAATTCCTGTATTTAAGATGTGATTTTTCCTTTTTTTTTTTAGTGAAATGCCAGGGTTCACCTTATGATGTAGCTGAGGAAAACAATGAGGCAGATTCAGCTGCAAGGGTGAGGGATTTCCAAGAGGTTTTGATGTAAAATACTAATTTTTAATATTATCTTTTTAAATTTTATCATATTTAATGTCAAAAATACAACAAGAAAATACACTTGGGTTTAAGATATTTCTTTTTGTGCAATTTTGGACTACAAAGCTAAACAATGGAACCATTCTTATACCTGTATCCAAGCATCTACAGTTGCTGATAAGAACCCTAGAATTACATCAGAGGACAATATTATTAGTATTTTCCTTCAGTAATTAAATATTACTCTAAATATACTTTGACTTAGAGGAAATAATGAAGGAGGAAATAGCGTGGTATTCAAACAGATTTGAAAGGCCTTTTTAGGAACAAATAAAATGCTTAAATTGTTAATGGATTATATATACAATTTTGCATTGATTTTACAGTTTTCTAATGGGATAATCAATTGATAAAATAGCATTATTGTAGTGCTCCCTTAGTCAGGAGTATGAACTTCATTGTGCTAGGCTCTATATACATAAAGAGAAAAAAAATAATCCTGTGTGCAACCATGCTAACAGAAATTCTCTGCAGGGAAACAAATTCTATTTCAGATTGATATCGGGGACAAAAAAGTATTCAGAGGTCTATATTGTGAAGAGAATGGGATGTACAGTAGTCCCTTGGTGTAGGGAAGTGATTTCTATAGTCAGCTATACCTACACAGAAGAACTGATGATTTGACTTGTGATACAAGAATCAGAGCTCTAGGGATCTGTCACTGCTGTTGATATTTCACCTGAAGTGATTTATATTCAGGCAGTTATGGGCTCAGATACACTGGCAGAAGGACATCTGATGTCGGGAGTAGGCCCTTCAAACACCAATTATCTCTTACACTGTACTGAATCACAGCAAGAGAATGTTTCATTAAGGCCGCCTTTGCTGTTTTGCACCAGGTTAGATGATATTGCTGACATTGTGGTATATTAATTAATAATGCTAGGAAGGAACAAATAACTTAAGAACATGTTTGGAATGAATTCTGTATCCCTCCAAGTTATTGATATACGTCCTTCTCCCCTTCTAAGTTGTCTGTTATCAGTCAGTAAAGCAGACAAACAAAATCTCTCTCTTCTGTGATCAGTAAACTTTAGTTGCCACTTGCCATTTTGCTTCTGTTCATTTTACTTCATGCACACTCAACAGAAGCCTTTCCAGGAATGTTAGTGAGGATGTTCTATGGCAGTCCCTACAATGGTAGGAATAGTTCAGCAACATGTTTGGTGAGATTCCTGTGCAGAAGATGCTTCATAGCAGCTTTATTACTTATGATTAGAAAGTTATTTTATTTCAAATAATTCAGGACAACAAAAAATATCTGCTTGAATATTTGTGAAGCTGAAATTGGCTTTCAGATCTTTGCTAACACTAATTTTTTTGCATATGTTAGTCATTCCAATTAGTGTTTGAGATGAAAAGGACAAATTCAGAACTTTGGTGGTCTCATATATCAAACTCATATCATAATGTTATTCCATAATATTTTAAAAGAAGAACAAAACAAAAAATGGGCTCTTGGAAGTTGGGAAGTTTTCCTTCAATGTAAAGATAAAATAAAATAAAATAAATTTTGTTTTTAAACAAAATTTAAAAAATGTCCTTTTAAAAAGGAGTATGATGCATTTTCCCTCATTTTTCCATACCTTTCCTTTTCAATCATGTATAGCACAGGCACATACTCTTTCTGAATCTATGAAAATCAGATTATCAATTTTTTATGTGTTTGTGTGTTGTTATTCCATATTTTCACTAAATCCAGCATTTCTGCAATCTCATTTCTCTAATGTGGTCCCATCCTTTACCGAATAATCACTCTCCTGTGAAAAAATCCTTCATGGAAGTTATGATTATTCTTTGGCCTATGTTTTGAACATATTCAATGTTCATTGTCCAATACAAAAACTACTACTGACTTTTATAACTTTAATTTAAAAGAAAGTATTTGACTTTTAGCTTTACTTCATAAAGGTTAGGAGTTTATTTGTTATAATAATAAATTTTCTTGAATATTAATTTGCAATTTAATTATAAATCCTTCTTAAGATAGGTTGGTCTCCAAAACAATAGTAAAACACAAGAACATGTATAACTAAAGGTATTGTAGTCTGAAGAAGGAATTGTCATTAAATCTGGTAATAATTAATAAATTAATTATATGCAGGGAATGAGTGGATATGTATTATACTGTATATAGAATCATAGAATGTTTTGCATTTGAAGGGACCTTAAGGATCATCTGGTTCCACCCCCTGCCATGGGCAGGGACAGCTTCCACCAGGCCAGGTCTCTCAAAGTTCCATCCAACCTGGCCTTGAACACTTCAGGGGATGGAGCATCCAGAACTTTCCTGGGCAACTTCAAAACAGTAAAACTTTTTCTTCCTTTTTCATGTAAAGATTTGCACCTAGTCATAAGAGACCTTGGAATTTAGAAGCTATATGGGAGAGTAAAGCAATACCAAGAAAAAACAAATCTATATGTGTTATATACAATATATGACATACATTTTTGTGTAAATGCATGTGTGTTATATATGTTTGTGGTTTTACATGTAAATACCTCGTGTAATTCCCTGTGAAAGTGGATCCCATCATGGTAAGAGAAACATCAAAAATGAAAAAGAAAACATCAGTTTTTTTGACCACATCATTTTTCTTTCCCATTAGATTTTTATGTAAGCTACATAAGGCTTATCACTTTCTACACTGTTCTTGATAGCTGTCAGCTCAGCTTCTCCATGGACATTGACTATTCTAATCCTGACGTGTAGGTTGCTGTGGTTGTCTGCCATCATGAGAGGATGCATTTGCTTGTCTTCATAACTCCTTTGGCTGTATTTTCCTTACAGTGGGGTGTAGCTCTGCTTAGTACTCATGGTATTGCTCCATAGTCAAGAATTCTTCTTAAAGTTACTATTTGAACATACAAATTATGTCAAGAAAAGGATGAAAAGTAATCAGAGACTTGTCATTGCATTCTGAAAGAAACACATAGTATTTTAACTCTAAATCTTAATTTATTAGTCTACTATTTATTGATTATATATTGATTTCAAAATTGAGCTTTTTTTCCCCTCCATCTTTTACTGCAGAGACAGAATCCCCCTTTAATGGGCTGTGATAATCTTCACATATAATATAAAAGGACCCAGGTGTAGTGGTTTGCTCTGACTTCAAAGGCTATCCAAACAACTTTACCAGATAAATTCTGTTTTATGGTGTAGTGCAGCTGTACCTGATAGCTCTTTTTATTTGGTTTCATTAACTGATTTAGAATGTTGGGGTTTTTTTACCAGCTGCTGTAGACAAGTTCTGCTTTTCCTGACACTTCATATAGGAATGCATGCATTTTGAACAAATACATAGCAATGGTTGGAAGCTGATGGCTAGAGAAAGAAAAGTGTAAAAAAAAAGAAGGACATAATTCATTAAAAAAGATAAGTGATTAGAAGTTTCACCTGCAATAGCAACGTTTCAGATGGAAATCCACCTTTACTTTGCTTTATGCACACCTGAAACTCAGCCTCTGACGTCCTGCTCTGAGATTTCTTTTCCCCATGGGCCCAGCAGTTTTTTACTGACCCGAGTGTTTATGTTATTTGTATATGGTAGGTTACACACTTATTGATGGATGAAAGACTTGTGACTTAAGTCCGGTGTTACCCCAGTGTTAATCTACCATTGGAGGTTGGTACAAATCGAGACAGCCCTGCAGCACACACGAGGTACAGATGGGACCTGGCTGTGCAGAGCCATGCAGGCACTCCTCTGGCTCTGCTCTGAGCAGGACATTCCTTCAGGAGATAAAGTTCCTTCCTTTTTCCCGGCTACTTTTTCTATTGAAATTACTTTCCTTTTTTACCTTGCAGTCTTCCTTTCAAAAAAATATATCCCACAGTTTCTTCCTAGCTCCTGTGGAAGCAATTGAGTGAAGGAAAATAGCTCAAAGAAAGCAGAATTTTTTCCAATCTCACATGCCCAGGGCTGTTAAGCAAATCTGTTATATAACTAGAAGTACAAAGTCCTCTAATTCTTTTAGGGGTGCCTTTGAAAACTACCTCTGGCATTTACTTTCTGTCATTTAACTGCAACTCACCTAGAGCAGAGGAAATCCTTTAACAACCTGTACAGTACTAAAGGTCTCTCTCTATGTGAAGAGTTCTAACTAGTGTATCAAAGATATGGCTTATCTTGCTTGAAATTGTGTCAGAGCACAGTTATTAAGAAAAACAAAATACAATTATTTTCTTTCTGATTTTAAATATTAAATAAATCCAGTTGATTATTTTAGATGGCCTTTGAAAAAAGAAGGGGTGAACAGAACAGTTTATGATTCAGGGCTCTACTTTATGTTCAATCAGGTAAAAGATACATTATTTAAATGACTACTTTCCCATGCCTTTCCCACTTCCATGATCTCCAAATGCAGATGATTATAAATCAGGGAAATATATTTTTTATATACAATTAAAGTTGGTATAAATTTTGTGTTTAAGAAAACTCCTCAGTTTGCGTGCAAAATTTTTGGTTTTTGGTTTCTGTTACTCTATAAAGTGGACAACATCTCTCCTTCCTCCAGTCTTCTTAAAGGAACTTATGTAAAATGGCTTCCAAAAGAATAAAAAGGGCTGTAGCCTGGTGACCTGAAATGAAGAGGTTGCCTTGTTCCCATGTGGATACTGTAAGTGGCATCCATTCCTGATTGTCTGCTGTGATCTGACTGGTAGGGATGTAATGTGGGCTTGTGCTCAGCAATATCTAACCAGGCTGCTTTAAATCCAAGGACTGGGGAAATATGTATGCATATACAATTCTTTTATATATATATATATATATATAGATAGTGGTTTTTTTCTTTTTTTTTTTTTTTTTTCCTGTTAATCTCATTATAATTCTTCGTTGTTTCATGCAATAACGTAATCAGAGCTTGAATATGTAGACAGTTCTTATTGGTTGGTTCTTTCAAGAGCCAGAGCAAAGTTGTGCTTGTGTGCATTCATACTTTTATCCTCCATTTCCTGGTTTTTGCAGGCATTTTCCTGACTTGGATGCTCTTCACTGTTACCAAGTACCATCCTACCAGTCTTTCGCTTTGTGTTCACAACATTCGTTGTCATCACATTTTCAAATATGCAACATTTCAATTTAGTTTTTGTTCATAGATCTTGAAAAGAATAATGAAGTAATTAAGGGAACATATGGAGAGAAGTTATTTTTTTCTATACTATGCTATGATTCTGACACATTTTCTTCCAGTTGAATAGTCTGTTATTATAAAAGAAATCTTAACAATGTTTTGCATCAAATGGAGAAGAATGCATCTATAGTTCTTCATTTCTATAATACCAACCTCACTGAAATATCACTGTAGTTTAAAAAGTTATTTTCTTTCTACATATGGGAGAAAGATGAGCTTTATTTTAAAGGACTGAGTCATTACTGGTGCTAGAGTCATCTGTTGACACAGAGTAAAATCCTACTTAAATAAGTATTTATGTATCTTTTAGGGAATACCTGTGAGAGAAGGAAATAACATGAATCCTCTTTTGCTGTTTCAGCACAGAAAGGGATAAAAAATGACAAAATGCAATTCAGACTCAGGTTTCTGCTAGTGGATCTATCTTTGTATTAATCTAATACACAAATCTGTGTGTGTGTGGTAAGTATATCACATCTTCATAAATATGAAGATCACTTCCAATACTTGAAGTAATCTTTTTCTGGTGGAATAGACTTTGGAGCTATGAATAACTTTGGAACTCTGATTCTACCCTGAATCAGAGTTCAGGATAAAAGACCTATTTTGAAAATACATTTGGTAAAGAGCCATGACATGGCAATTTATTTGACTTATTTGTACGTGAAACTGCTGCAACTCAAATTCTCCTTAACTACAACCTCTGTTCTATTTCGGTGTCAGGGTGTCTCGGAACATGTGGTTTCATTGTTTCTCTTGGGAATTTGTGGGTATCAGAGGAAGTACCTGGAATAAACCACTTTTGTCATTATATGATTTAAAGCTTCACATAGCTCAGGGATTTTTCTTGTATAAGTCTATGAGTGGCTGTTCAAACTCCTAACTGGAAAACATGGGTAACACTGCAGATCCTTATCATCCATACCGTTTAGAAGGCATAGAAAGTAATTAATCTTAGAGATTTGTTTCTGTTACAAATTGACATGAAAAAGAAACCACTGTAAATTAAAGAGTGGTACAGCTTTTAGAAACAAATTTACCAGCACGTAGCACCTTTTAGATGACTGATAGGTGCTTCTTTTTCAATTTCCCTCTTATTGAAGTTATGTAATAAATTCTACCTCATAACTCAGGATGACTGAAAGGCTAATTTTAGCTCTGAAGTGTTTTTACATCTAAATTGATCAATAAATTAGATGGATTAATTAATTTCCGCTGTCAGGACCAAGAATTATCAGTGTATGTAACCTTGCTGATGTATCACTTAGTTTCTCAAACAATAACTTTTTTTAACTCTCTGTGTATCCCTTCCGTTTTTAAGGCCTTGGAAAGGTCTGCCTATTTCAAAGAATAAAATTTCATCCTGTTAGGGAAATGCTGAAGTTCTGTCAGTAAGAGAGATCAGCACTAGCCTGCAACAGATGAAGAAAAATCAGGAAAAATGTAATTTATTTTTGACAGCTGCATAAATTAGAAAGAAGTTTCCTGACAAATGAACATGATTACATTTTTTCCATATCGCCAAAGTTTTACCTGATCAGAATGAAATGATGTAGGTGAAAACAGTAGAATTACTGACACATGAACAAATATACATGAATTCCCATTCACTGAATGAGAAGTCATCTATGTTTGGTGAACCCTTTTGAAAATATTTAGCATAAAAGATGTCATTCTCCTATTCAGAATTTCCATAAGGCCAATTAATTTTGAACTAAAAAAAAAAAAAGCCAGTGCCTGAGGAAGACCTGGGCTCTTTCCATACACAGCAAATCTTGGAATATGCTAAACCATCAGAACTCTTGTGAATCACGTCAGTTGTGCTACAGGTCTCAGCAATTCTGTCTTTCAGTAATAATTCCTTTAAAGAATAAACATATCTTCTGAAATATCATGCTCTAATGATGAATATATATAGGGTAAATTAACCATAGGCAACTTGGGAAAAAACTGAAACAATTCTACTCCAGAAATCAAGTCTAATTCTTCCAATTTCCTCTCTGTAATTCCTCATCTTCAGTTATGTTCCTTTTTAATTCCTCTGCACTTGAAATTTAAGTAAATGAAAAAAAAATGCATGAGAAACCATGTAAAAAATTACTTACCATATGTACATTCCAGACTATAGTTTGAGAAATAAAATGAACTGTAGCAGAATAACAGAACAAAATGCATTATATGTATTTTTTTATATGTAAACAAAAAATACTCTCATGTAATCATAATGTCCACTGTATGTTTTCTGTATAATGTATGATTTTAGAGTAGTCTTTTATATAATATTTGTATCATTATATTAATTGCTTCTTCATTTTGCCCCTGATGGTTCCATCATTTACTCCTGAATGGGCAAATAACAATATTTCTGAAAAATTACTTTGATTTGGGATTCTTACTGAAAACAGCTCAACTTCATTCAGATCTCCAGTATTTGTTTCTGTTAAGGAAACCCATTTAAATAGGGTTGATAAGCCTTCACTCCAGTGATCTGTAAAATGTTTTATGTAAGTTGATTTATGATTAGTGGTCAGTCTGTTAGATAAAAGCCCTGGTTTGTGTCTTTGCACATCTGTGTTTTCATAGCTCATAAGGGGTGTATATCTCCAGCAGGACAGTTTGATGTATTGAACACTGACCAGTTCTTACATCCCCAGTCTTCTCCTCCTCATAAATAGGACATTAAAAAATATGAGTAATCTTTATTTCTTTCAATTTGCACTTATAAAAGAACCAACTGAAAATTGCTATAGGATTTATGAGGTTCTGATTGTCATTTCTGTAAAGTGTAACTGGCTTCAGTAGAGATAGCTGGATATTTTTTAGGGATGTGCCTTGAACAGATAATCAAATGTACACATATAGAAGTAGAAAAATATAATGAGCTGGTCTTTAGCAAAATATGATTCTTACCAATTTCCTCTTTTCATTCTTCTCACTTCTATCCTATCCTCACTTCTTATGCTTTTTGATTATTAGTGAATTTTTGCTCTTCAATCTCTGGTTGAGAAACCATTTGAAGGATGTCAGTATAAACTTAATACACTAAATATTTGCAAAGTACTTCATCTTTATTCTTAATTTTAAGACTGGAGGAAGTAGAAAATACAAGTATGATGACAGATGTTCCTCTGGCCAAATCTGAGTGAGCAGTTGTGAACTTCTAGGAATCAGTGAATATCAGTAAACTCCAGTACACTCCATTGAAACCAAAATCTTGCTATTTGAGAATTTTTCACCGTATTTTGTGTTTCATTTGTTCTTTTAGTTATGACAATATGGTGTCAAGACCCATAATTTCAATGCAAATATCTATTTACATCTCAAAGAAACCTTTTCTGCTTACATGTAGCTATGGGCACTTTGTTTTGCTTTCTATCAGTGTTTCTTTTATATCAACTACTTCAACTTTCTTGTAGAAGGTTTATATTTGGGTTAGAATTTCACACTCTGATAATACCTGGTTCAATCTTATGATGCCACTACAAGATATTAGATTTCTCTTTACTTAAAATGAAAACAAGAAAAGAGAGAGGAATACCATGTGTCAGAATCTGCACTTGACACTGCATTTCCTTGAATACAGTGCTGCTGTTTGGAGTGCTGTGGAAACAGGCAGTGTAACGTCTACATGTAGGAATCTGACTTGCACACCCTCAAAAACCTGGCAAGGCATGAACTGCATCATTAAGTACCTAAATGTCTTTGGCAGTCTTGCCCTTGTTATTCCAGAATGTATCTAATGAAAGAAATAGTTGTAGTGAAATGATTCAAGAAAAAATTATATGTTAATAGGTACAAAAATTATATAAAGGTGCATACATGCAGTGTAGGGTGTATGATCCCACTGTTAGTTTAAGGATGAAAACCTTATGGCAAGTAAGGTGAAGTTTACAAAATGACTGAAACACTCTTGAGCTCTTCTGTTAGATGACCTTCATTAGTACATTTCATGAGTACATAACTAACTTTAGAACATATTACACTGACAAATCTAGTTTTCATATTATGATAATTTAATGAGTTTCTCTTTTAACTTGCTAAATTAACAACAACACTGCACAAAAGATTACAATGGCATGATAAAAGCATTAATTTAGTCTTAATTATTTAAAATATATTTCTCAGAAGTAAGAATAGCTGTAAAAGTAAATATCATAGCTAAATGAACAAAGCATTTCAGAAGACTGTTGCATACTGTTATATTTTTGGGCCTGAGTGTAGTCTGTAAACATAGTCCTAAACTGTGCTGCCAAGATTTGTGTGAAAAAATCTGTTATTGACTTATTTGTTCCTGCATTAAAAAAAAAAAAAATGGAATGAGAACACCTCCATTTATTGGTGATCTTTCATTTCCCCTCTCTTTTCTTCTGGTAGTCACACAGTAGACTGAATTCAGACCAGGAAAGAAAGATTTCTTTCTGTAGGTGGCTTTTTTTTCTCCAAGAATTTATCTCCATATTTCTGCAATATTTGAAGTACAGATCATGTAGCTCAGCCCCATCAGACCCCATGAATTATGAATGCTTCCTTTCCTGTTGCATCCTTGCAGTGCTTGCAATTCAAATCTTCTCAGTATTGCACAGTGGTGTCTCACTGGATGCAAATGTGTAAGGCAAGGCACCATTCGTGTCTTTGTTTTTCTTGCTTCGTCATAGTAAGGAAGGATGATCCCTGTTGATGTTAATAGATTTTTGAACATCAGGATCTGGCCAAGCTGCCTTTGAGTTGAGTTGTATTGGGAAAGAAACAGGTGAAAATTTAAGAAAATGAAAGTGCATTTCTATTCTCCCTTTTTGCCACATTATTAATATGCCTTTTGTTTATTTTCCTTCTATGAACTAGCTGCAAAGTGCAGTATATACCCAATATACGCATTTCGGCTTAACAAGTGGAGTTCTTTTTGTGTTTGAAAATGTTTTTGCTTTCAAAGTAGAGAGCTCTTGATAGAGTTGCAAAATTAACTAAACTGCAGCTGCTTTGCCAGTTAAGTTTCAAGAAATTGCATGTGGTTCTGCTTTAGAAAACATTTCAACATAATACAGTTGCAACAGTATAAAGTTTGTTCTCCAATTTCGACTGTCACAAACACCAAATTCTTTAAATGGAGGACCTCTTCATGCTTGATTTGTTGATAAGTTTGCAGTACTACTGTACATTTCATGCCTTCAAGTTGTTCTGTAGAAAACAATGAGATGTTTGAGTTGCTTTATAAAAGAAAAAACACAGCCCACAGGTCCTTAATTCTGGAAAGAACTTCCCTTACTGATTCAGGGAGAAAAGTACACTTTCTGCTAGCCCCCAGCTTGACCATTGTGGTTTGGGATGAGATAGCAGGCTTACCTAGTCTTTGCTGTTGAATTGAGTTATATGAAAATGTCCAGTGGTGATTTAAGAGGCATGGAGGAAAAAAAAAAAAAATCACTGTTGCAAGATTGAACATTTTATGTAATTTTAAGCACTGAAATGTTTGTATTGTTACGCAGATTGTGAAAAATCCTTTTCTGAGAGGGAAAACATTGCATCCTTAGTAGCTTAAAGTGTATTTTCCTGTCAATTGAAGTCTAAATTAAAGAGTTTGTTTGGGTTGTTTCATTTAGGTAAAGTTGATATACACATTCAGATTAAGAGAGAGTTTTAAATTAGAAATTAGAAAGATAACTGAAGGAGCGATGCTCTTCAGAAGAGTACAGAATCAAATCTTAAACAAATAAATACAAATTTTTAGGGCACATCAACAAGTTTCATGGAATAATCAATGACTATGACAATGTAGAATGTCTTAAGTGCGATATACATTGCACTATGTTTTCTGTATTCATTATTATTATCTATTTGTTCATCACAGAGGCGGTGTGCTGCTTGAAATACTCCTTTCCAAGTCACAGATTACAGAACTGATGTATCTGTTCTGTTCCCTACTGGATGGAAATGCTTAAAGCAATACATTATACCAGAATGCTTTATCTCCAGTGCTTTCAGTACTACTTGCTCCGTGATTTCTTGAAGTATTCATTAATTAAGGAAGCATAATGCAAATTACTGAATTTCAGACTAAGACCAAAGTAAACGAATATACCTTTAAAAGTAGAAAAGATGCTATTATCAGAACACTTCTAACTTAGTTTATTTTAATTATTTGCATAGCTGTAATTATGCTATAGTGCACTTCATTTCTGCATTAAAATTAAGTAGAATAAAATTATCACTTTTTAATAACATCAAATTAAATGTCATTAATGAGAATTTAATCACCATGTTTCGTATTAGATATAATTAGCTAATGATCTATAAATCTGTATGAAACACACCTTAACAATATAACACTTTACATAATAAAATAACTACTCTAAGCCCAAGAAGTAATTAAGAAGATGTCATATGTGCCATATTTCAATGTCCATGAGAGAAGACAATTGAAGCTCTGGTAAAATATACAGTATTAAATTTTACTTGGCCTGCCCTTTCTACCATTATTTATACTTTTATTTGGTACTGTCTATTTAAATTATATTAATGGTCTTGTATTTCTTTGCATTTGTATTTTTATAATTGGTGGCAGGTGAGGAAATAACATATGTTGTGTGTCACTCCATTAAGCTATTGCATAGACTGTGCTGGAGGTGTTGGCTTTAGATTTCTTGCTTTGTTCCTTATATTAAGAATTTTCACTGGAGAATTTATTTCATTAAAATAAAAATTTTCTAAGAGAGAATTTTGTGATTTCTGGGATGAATTTTCTCTGATTCTCTGGGTACAGCTTCTGCTTAAAATTAGTGAGAAAAAAAAGTTGTATTTAGTTCATTGCAACAGTGATATCATTGGGTTTCAGCTTTGATGTCACAGTGAGCTCAACTGCCCTGCAAGTCTGCTGAAGTCCTGTCATACTCTTGGTTTTTTCAGTCATCAAAGAAAACAAAGACATGCAAAGCCTAAGAAACAAAATGCCCACACTTCTTTATTATTTCCCTTCAAGATAACAATACTGATGAAAAAAAAATATTGTTGGAATGTATTTTTTAACTTGCCCCCTCATGTTCTTATCTCAGTTTATTGAATTTTATGGTTTCTATAACCCAGATATTTAAAAGCTGTCTGGACATGGTCCTGGGCAATCGGTTCAGTGTGGCCTGCTTGAGGCCCTGCTTGATCATATGATCTCCTGAGATACCTTCTGACCTCAGACATTCTGTGATTCCCTAATTGATTTGGTACCATCTTGTTATTAATATCTTGTGCACTATCAGAATGTCAACATGAGATAAGCATGTTCTGTCTGCTATCTCTGATTAGATGCTGTGAAGTACCATGTTAAAACTGAGAATCTTGTTTGCTTTTAATAAGATGCACTTGTCCTTGAAGCTGTCCCATCAAAAGACAGAAGAGCCTTTTAGTAAGTATATTGCCATTCAGGGCAGAGTTTGCACTGATATTTCATTTTTCAACTCATCTTTTCTTTCTTGTATTCATCGATTTATCTGTCTTTGGAGGCTGAAATTGAAATTGAATATTTCCTTTGCACATATTTTACTATATTTCAAAGTTATATACTGCATTACATACTTAATAAAGATTTAGAGAAGTAGAATTCATTCATTGATCCAGACATGTTAGACAGTTTTTAAAATGTGTATTATTATATCATATCACTCATGTCAAGCCTTGCTTAGAAAGTCTTAGTAATCAAAATCGTCAATGTTAGTCTTAAAGAAGAAGAGCAATGATTTTCTGATACTATAAATGCCAGCTAAGAATCTCTGTCATATTTTAAATAATTCAAAATTGTTTTTCAATTAAAAGTTCTTAAGATTGCTTCTAAATACTGACTGGTACTGCATGAAGTTACATTTAGACAGAAAAAAGTAATCAAATTACTTTTTTACTTTTTTTTTTTCTCAGAATAAAGCATGGTGTTTCTCTATTATTGCATTGAGAGCAAAACATTTTTAAATCCATGTAATAGTTTACCTTATCATCAATATTTTCTCTGTAACTCTCACATCATAGAAAGTGCAGCTATATAAAACTGAAAATGTACTGCTAAAATTTCACCACTTCATACTAAATGAATTCGATGTCAAAGTATTCTTCAAGTTTCCATTCACTTCATGCTGCATTTACTACCCTAACAAATTTAAATTTTATGCTTTTATAAAGGTTGAGTTTAGATTCTCAATCACAAAGTCTTCTATTCTTTGATTTCTGTAAGACCCTCATCACCATCCTGAGAAATGTTTTATCACAGAGCAAAGGCAGGGGAAGCAGTTCATTACAGATCCTTGCCAAAGTGGGTGCAAGATGATGGGCACAGGAAGGAGTAGCCCAGTGAGGGATATTGAAACCAAAGGTTATAACCACAGTCTTGGAAAGTCTTGAGCCACCAATGGCTGGAAGGGTTGACTGGAAATCTGCTGGGACATGACTGTTGTCACAGTGGGATACTCCAGCTGAGCCCGTGCTGTCACAGTCTTACCCAGTGGGGGAGAACCCAGCTCTTGGCTCCCTTCTGATGCTGTGCCTCGTCTTTGGGACTCCTGATTTGTAACAGCTGAGAATCTTCATTCTGAAAAGTCAGGGAACATCTTGTCCTCAAAACAGGGTTGTAATCAGCAATCACTCCATTGAGAGTGTGATGATAATAATTTACTGTCATCATGGATTTGCAATAAGAGGTTGGACTTTTTTCTCCTCAAGGCATTTGAAGGGTGCCATTTTAGGCATTGATTAGGGTAAAACTAGCTTATGTACTATAAAATGTTTGAGAAAATCTAGGAAATCAAGCATTTCTCTGGTCTGGAATACATATTTCACCTTCTAAAAATTAAAACGGGGGAAAAGACAGACACCATCATCTATTACAAATTATATTAATGAGGAACACTAATTTTATATAGCTGTTTATTCATGTTTTCAGAAAATAAAATTAGAACTAATTAATTCCTGGTAAAGTTTAGCAGGAGAAAAAGGAAGACATGCATTCGTATGTGTATGTAAAACCAGCATAAGATGTTGGCAAAGAGCACAACTTTGGTCCTTTCATTTCACAGTTTATTTGAGTGGATGTACTTTTGCCCTTTCATGTGCCTTTCTGGGGCCTGAACTTTTAATTCATCATGGGAGATGGAGGACAGGATGTGAGGCATGGTGCTGGATTTTTCCAAGCCAGTGGAGGACCTGAAGATTTGGTGTGAGGTGTTTGTTTTCCAGCAGGAAGAAGCATATGAGATGAAGGGTGTGAGAATGCACCATAGTGCAGTGTATGGTAGGACATTAAGCTCTGCTGTAAGGGAAGTCAGAAAGTGTAAGGATATTTGGCAATTTCATATATTCTGCTTACAATGTATGTACATTTTTTTTGGCATGCAGTGAAAGTGAAGTTGTTTCCAGGACATCCAGAATTATGACCCACATTCTCTGCAGTTCAGTTTCCCACACACCTCAGAGATGTCTGTTATTTGTTGATTTTTTAGCTGGGCAATTAAAGGTACTGTGCAAGCGCTCCAAACCAGCAATATGACTGACTGGGCACGGAATTTCACTTCTTCACTAAATAATTTTGAAAAGAATACTAAAACATTAAAAGATGATCAAATGTTTTAAAAATAGATACTTTAGACTAATTCAAACAGGTGTTTTTGTTTCCAGATATCATAACATTCAAGATATCATGCATCCCAGTGTGGCATATCTCTTGACATGGTGGTAAGGAGGATATAATTTCCACCTCTGGTAGCTGCTGGTAAACACCCTCCCTTTGAAATTGGAATGTTTCAAGTTATATTAGCTTGACTCTTGTCATTTCAGCAAAATAGTCTTCAATTCTGCCTAAATCAAGACTTTCCAAAAATATACATCTCTTCCTTCATCTCATTTCCCTGTTCTGAAAGTTACATCAGAGATTAGTCAGAACTATAAATCACAGGCAGGAAGTCATAGGAAAATAATTGCACTGTCTAGCCAGAACAGTCTCTCAAAGGGGCAGTGTACCAGAGTCAAGTGGAGAAGGAGACTTGTCTTTTTAGTATTCAGAGTTTGTGAATATTTAGTCTGGGTTTTCTTCATCGTGCTTCTCAGAGTCACAGCTCCTCAAGTTCATTAATAGCCAAGTGTCTCCACCAACCTTGTCACTAAATTTAATATTTACCTGAGTTTATCAGAAATTGTTTTAAGACTGTATATGTTATATGTTAATATAGCAGTCCTAATTTAAAAAAAAAAAACCCTTCAATTGTTTTATGTGAAAATCGTAGGGTTTAGATGTTTTGTTGTCAATTTTGTTAAGTCCTGCAACGCATTTATTACCTGGCAGGTAGTAAATCTTTACTCACTTCAAACTGTAATCTCAGACTCCTACCTTTTCCCTTTGCCATGCATGTTAAACATATTTGTTTACTGCACATTATCAATTTCGAGTCCTGCAGTGTTCTTTAGTAGATTAGAATCTTTTTGAGATAAAGACTGTCATTTTTACGAGTTACTCTCTAGGAAGCAGTTTCTGATGTTGGAAATTAAGAACTGCTATAGCATGCATTCTAAGTAATCAGATCCATTCAAAATTCTGTCTGGGGGATGTTTCTGACTCATAAAATACTAAGGGCTGACTTTCATTGAAGGTTTCAGTTTAAGTACTGTTCGTCTGTTTTGAAACCCCACCTAATATTTAACAGTATTTAAGAAATAGGAAACTTTGATTTGGAGACTAAAAACTCTACTAATCCTAGAGAATACTATACAATGTAGTTTTCAGATTGCCTGTTAACTGGGTGGCAGCTTTATAATAAAAGATTCAGACCAGAAGTAAAAAAGGGCACTAATCTTCAACACTTTCCCTGTGTCAATTAGGAGAGGTTACTGTGAAGGAACAGTCTTGTATAACCCCAACTGCTGCATGCCAGTGATGCCTTAAGGATTAGCTTTTGGATTTTTCTAACCTTGCACTGTACTAGTGTGTAATTCTGAATTCCATATTACGTGCTTCACATTCTTGTTAGACAAAACATTTTCTCTAGGCCTGGAAAACAAGGTCACTATCCTAGGCCTAAGTATAAACAAAAGTGAACTGGGAGGGGGTGAATGGGGGAATATTACTTCATTACCTGGAACTGTAATTGGACAATTAACTTCTGATAAGCAAATGTACCAAACCTATATCTGGGGGGAAAACTCATGATCGGGGTCCATCTTGGTCTGGCCTAGCATCGGCAAGGCTCTGTACCAGAGGCGTACCACTCAAAGGCCTTCAATAAATTCATACTTTTATCCACTAACTTTGTTCAGTCTCTGTTACAGGTACTCCCAATTTTAGGCATCACCAGGAACATGGATTCCTTTGCTTAAAGTAGATTGAATTTTGCTTGCACGAAACAAGGATCAGTAGTTTTCTTCAGAGACAATACTTTTTTCTGGGGCCAGTATGAAATGTTATCTCCTGTATTTCTCAGTACTCAAGTGAATTTCATAAATTTTAAACTTTTTTTTTTTTTTGGCAGCACTTTAAGTCAATAACATAGTGCCTTTAAGTAAAAGTCTATCTTAGATTTTGCTGTGTGTCTGTTAAATTGATAAAAGGGTTGAGAGCACAGTGTCCCGGGCATTCTTTACGGCTATCCCTACTCATTTTCTTCAGTGTTCCATCATAACTGATATTACAGGCAATGACAGTCAAAGCAAAGAGATTCTATTTTTTCCTTTTTGTTGCAGGTGTCCAAAGCCTAGCTCTGAAATTCTGTATTTCCAAAGAAATATTTGTCTCTAGCCTGAGAGGAGGCTTGCTACTCTCCTTTCTAGTAGTAGTGCTAAGTGTTTAATAGTCACTGAAATGTAACACCTATTTAGCACAAGAGAAACAGGGAGTGTTAGTATTAGTAAGGAAACAGCATTTGACTTCAGGTAGGTGGACCTTTCCAGGTCTGCATGATAGTGTGCTGAAATTTCCTGGTTTACTGAGTGATAGCTGGAAATCCCTCCTCCTATCTCATGAATTTTCTAAACACATTTCAAAAAGAAACCATCCTTGTAGTGAAACAGAAGATGAGACATGATTTTATCTCGGTAATCGGTACTTGCTATGTATGTTTGTTGTGTGTTATTTTCCCTAACTGACACCTCTATACATGTTTAAGACAGTTACCTTTCACTAGTGTTGGTTTTTTTTTTTTTCCTCTTGGTATTAATATCACTATACAGTAGCTAAATAGAGACTTACACTATCCAGCACCTGTGACCTTTTCCATCACAGGATGTGTGTGGTTGGTTTCCTGTGTCCTATCCTTTCCCAAGGCCTTGACATTCTCTGTGTGGAGAGGTCTTTAACCCAGAAACACAGTTGCCATGCTCTGCCAGCCATACACAGAATTTGCTGGAGTCTGCAAACTTTTGCAAAGCAATTTAGTGCTGTGGAGCCTTAGAATGCTTTTGGAGATGCAAGAATATTTGTTCGTGCTGCTTGCCACATCACAGGCATATCCATGAGCTTTGCTTTTGTGCAATCAGATTGAAAACTTTACATATTTTAGTTGCAGAAGGCCATTCCTAAGTTTTGAATACTAACATATTTACAAAGATGTCAAAGCACAAAATGCCCACAAAAACTTTGTTGTAGAAGTGGTGACTTATATTTCTCAGAAAAATCACATATAAAACTTTATATGATTATTTACAGTTCATCTTTTTTTGTTGTTTCTTTTTTTTTCTGATATAAATTTCTGGATTAAGCTATGATGCTGATTCTTCTTCAAAAAACAGTGTTGAAAACTGAGGAATTATCTTTCTAGCTTGCATGTATTGCAGCTTATTCCTTGTCCTACTTGGTTGTGTAAATTATCTGTTTCAGAATCTCTTGCTTAATTTTTATGTGCAGTAAAGTTTATTTGTTAAATTTTGCAGTATAATTTCAGTATCAAGTTATTCAGGGACTTATTGGCAGAAACAGATACATATCATTAATATCTTTCTCCTTCTGTCTTTTGTGCATTGGTCTTTCTAGGATCTCTTTAAGGTGAACTATTTTTACAGGAGTGGGCAGATGGGAAAACTACTTTCCATAAGTTTTGCTGCTCTTTATGCAGAAATTATCTGTGGCACGGGAATGTATTATTATTTTCGAGGCAGATTTTTTGTTCAGACCTGATATCCTTGATGTAATTTACTTTTCCATTAACTTTGGATAAACTAGAAACAAAAGCAGAAGAAATCCCGTGAAGAAAAGTGAATTAACAAGTTAAGCATGAGGTCAAACAGAAAGTAAATGTACAGCCCATAGGCACTTCAGAACTGTCCTGGAGAAACAAACATGAGCACGCATGGGTGCTCCCATATATTACATTGCAAAAAAAAAAAATAAAAAGAAGTCAACCTTGAGCCAACAAGGTTGAAATTAAATGAAAGAGAGCAAAGTAATGAGAAAAACATGTTGTACTTTTCTTAGATTATTAGTTTATTTGTTCATCATTAGGCAAAAATAAGTATATTTTAAAAAAAAGTATTTCATAAACAAATGTTCCTGTAAGCCTTTGTTTCAGTTTCAAAGCCTCCAAGGAAACTTTTTTTTCTCTTTCTTTATAAGTATAATCAGTGTCCATAATATATGCAGTGGATGTTAAAATGACATTAAAAAGCACTCCGTTTTCTTACCTCTAGTCAGTGCATAATGTGTTTAAATATAGAGTGATGTTTAATCAGTGCTGTATAGTTTTAAAATTTGTCATGAATTATGAACTTCTCAGAATTTCATTTTAAGAAGGAAGACTGAGTATGAGTCATTAAAAAAAAAATAAAATCCTAAGCCACTAAAAAATCCATAAAGCCAACAAACCAACTAAACAAAACAAAACAGAAAATCCACTTCCCAAAGAACAAGAACTTTAAACAAGAAATTAAGGATTAAAGTTAGGTATAAGAGCACTTTGATATTGCATACACATTCAACTAACTGATTAAAACATAGTTACTTTAGAATCTGTAATTGAGTTTAAATGCCCAATACTTGAATCATCTCACATTTTGAAAACAAAACAAAACAAAAAAACCCAAACCAGTTTAGAAAATATTCTGATTTAGAATATTATTTTGCTGGGGAACTGTGACATACAAGTGTTCCTCTTTCCTCTGGGGATTTGCATGTACTTTATCTGCTAGTTTTACATAGATCCTCACTGCCCTGGTGAAACAAAGAAGGATCAGCAAAGTTCATTACCTTATTTGTCAAATATAGTGTTAGAACTTGGTTCTGGCAACCTCTGCTCATATATTGTGGAGCCATATTTTAGGAGTGATTTCTTAATGGTGTGCAGATATCTTGGTGTTAGTAAGGAATAATCAAATGCATAAATATAATAAAAGCCTCCCTGTGAACATCAGTAGTTGAACATATAGTGGTTGCAGCTATTTGTCATCCAAGACTGAAAACTGAATATGAACTCATATTGTGAAAACAGAAAATGAATTTAAAATCATGTTGATGCTTTTTAATTCACTGATTTTTTTTTTTTCCCATGGATAAAAGATTTAGAAAGCAAAGCCAAATTCAGAAAGACTAACGATTGGATCTCCCGCTCAGACTGATTCTGCCCTGTGTCTGCTGTTTTCTATTCAAGTTTTACCCTGATTACCATGTAGGTGGCTGCAGATACTTTCTGTCTGGAGGGGCCAGAGACTTGTTCTTGGAACAGTTGTGGATCCCTCATTTGTTTCCATATTGATCTAGCTTGAAAAACCAAAATACAAAATACCTATAACTTTGCAGTGAATCTCCTTTTGTTGCTGAAAACACATACCAATGTGCTTAAGTTTGTACCATCTCTGTCTTAATTAAAAAGAAGAACAAAACCCCACATGACCTATTTTTGAAAGGTCCAGAAAGACTTTACTGAAAATACAATTAGAGCAGTTTATGTATTAGGGCAGTATGTGCGCTGTAAAATAAAAGCACTGTAGAAAGTGGATACAGAAATTGACCTCTCATGTTTAAAACAGCAGGAAAATCTAAAGAAAAATCAAAACTGATTGTTTGTAATCTAGTTTATGTGTGGGGAATTACAAAGTAGACAAGTTTTATGTGCCCACAGCCAAAGAATAGATTGGCGACACAACTAAGAGTAGCTAATAAAGATTTCCCAAAAACTTATTCTTTTAGTATATGTCTTCTCTGGGACATAGAGTAGTGTATTTTTACAAACTGTATAGGTTAAAAGACATTTTAACATATGTCTGGGAATTAAACCAGCACAAGTCAAAGCCTGGTTTTAAAAAAAGTTGGCATGAAAATAGAAAATTATACATTTTTGCTTCCCAGGGGGTGAGTTTCCATAATGAAATTATGATCAAATATACACTTTTAAAAAGTTTTTTCTTTAGCTATGTATCATTTTGGATATTAAAATACTGTGGTGATAAACATCTGAGAAGATACTGCATAGAAAATAATTTCACTGTAGAAAATTCAGTGTGTATTCAGAAAGCTCAAATACTTGAAATACTGAAATTATGGTAGTCAGAGTAGACAAATTCCTGTAATTATGGAATTATTCTGAAGATTAAGATCAAGGGCAAGATTTACAAGGAATACAAACCTTAGGATAAATCCATAGCAATATTTTGTTTCCTAGTGTTTAATTGTGAAATGAATTCCTCTTTCTTGCTGCTGATGGCTGGCTACTGGACAAATTATAAAGAAGGAGCAACATATGAAAGGAAGTTTTTTACGCAGCTAAATGAGCTGCAGTGTTGGTGTTACAGAATTAGTATATCTATGCTTGCTGCAATATGTACATTCTGCTACATAAAAAAACCCTCAGAAATTAAAATATTGATGTTTAATAAATGCATCAAAATGCCAGCAAAGAATGTACAAAAACATATTTTATGTTAAAATTTGTGTTAAACAAAAGGTCAGTTGGCATACTTTTTGTGCCAGATTTATTGCTAACATGCTGTGCTTCTTACAAAATAAATAGAATGTTCCTATCTTTGAGTCCAATTTTGCTTGCAAATCCTTTAAAAATTTCTTTATTCCAATGGGCCATGCAGATGTCAATATAAAAATTTTGACATTTCATCTACTTACTCACAATGAAGTTAGTGTTATTTTATGGTCCCAAGACAAAAAGAAAATTCAAAGAGGAATGATCCATAATACCAGTATAGTTAACAAACTACCAAGCACAACGTCTCCCTTCTTTCATTCAGATATTTAGACATTAATAATTGGAAAGCTGGTACTGAAAATTGTGGAGAACTGTGGACTACCGTTGATATGCATTTCACTCTGTGAAGTAAAAGGACAGAACCACTGATAAATTGTTCCTTTATTAATCAGAGCTCCTAATCTTCATTTCTCACATCCTATTCTCTTTGTAGATTTGGTGAAAACCCAGTATAGTTGTATAAAAAAGCATATACAAATCAGAAGTTATATATAAATCATTAAATTGTAAAATTTTGGAGAGAAAAACTGTCAATTCATTTAACATTTATTTAAACCTCACTAAGGTTCTGATATGCTATTTGAGATTGGAAGCCAAATTGTAAAGTTAAGAACTAAGCAAGAAATTCAGACAGGAATGCCAAACTTTCATTTTACCAAACAACTTGTTTTATATAAATGTGTTTCTTTATATGCTAGGATCCTTTATTGGGTCCAAGATGGAATTTTTTAGCCTAAGTGTAAAAAAGGCTGTGGAGTGAGACTAAGGGATTGACTGAGAGTCAGAGTCGCAATCCTCCATGATCCTTCACTGCAGTGGCTGCGAGATGGACTCGGGAGATGGTTCACTGGTCCTTTTTACTCCCCCTCTTACTGTGGTTGGGATAATAATGTATTTCAAAACTTCATGACTTTCCTATAATTGAGTGATACTCCACTAACCAGTAGTAAGTAAAATGTAAGTAAAAAAAGCTTTTTTGAGGTGTTACTGACTTTGGGAGCAATCCTTATTCTTTCGACAGAAAATATGGTGAGAACATCTACACTGAGCTGTCTTTATGCCATGTCTTGAAATACCCACTGGAACATTGTTTATATTGTCAGAGGAATTCTTAAGCCTAAACAGGTGACACAGGGAGAAGGTTTTTTATGTTTTGTGTTATTTTCAAAATAAATTGTAAGTGTAAAATGATAGAAAGTTGTATTAGTTTAATCTCAAGCAAATAGATTTTCTCTTTTCCTCAATAGAGTTGGTGAATATAGTAATTGCAACTTGAACAAGTAATAATTAGCAATTCATTCAAAAAACTGGGAAGGAAATCTCTTTTCTGAATAGCAAGATTTTTGAGGCATAAAAGAGAAAATGCATGCATGCTTGATTTTTTTTTCTTTAATTGGGCTCTTTTCTTGCTATAAATATGTTTCTATTGATAGAGGTTTAAACTGTGTGCCATGATAGTTCTTCAGATCCAATCCTCCACATTTGCTGTATAATTCATCACCCATGGGGCTGATTATGGGATTCACTATTTTAGCCCCTATTCTCTTGTGAGGAGAATAAATGCTGCACACATTGCTGCTTGGTCTTAGTAAGACCAAGATTCAGACAAATCAGATGAATCACCTTCACAGGTAAAGTCTAATTAAAATTATTTTATACAGTCAAGATATGAAGTAAACATTCATAAATTTAAGCATATTTAAACATATGCAGACTATGTCATGCAGAATTAAACTGATTTTAGAAGGCTCTGGTTTATTATTCAACAGAGTGAACTGCAACTGGGCAGTTACTTTAAATAATAAATATGTCATATTTATGAGTAGAGGTTGCTATTGTGGTGCTGGTGTGAATGTAGAGGGAGCTGAAGGGAGCACAGCAGAGCTCTCAGGATGCTTCACACTTTGTTCTCCTGCCTGCACAGCTTAGCCGTGTGGTGAGGCTGTAACCAAGTCATTTCTGCATCTTACAGGTAACCAGCTTTAAGTTAACCTGAGAATATTTAACATTCACAAGATTCTCCCTTAATACTAATTTTTTGTGCCTTATTCATTAGTACTCATTTCAGATGTTCTGGAAGATTGTCCAGGGCAGATGTCCTGATAGAATAAGATTGTATAAATATTGTAAGAGGCATGATTTAAATTAAAACTTTATTTCTTTTAAGAAGGAGTATTGTGGTTCTTTTATGCTTACCATATTATTTAAATAGCTCAATATCTTTTCCATAGGTAAATCAGAAAATTCAGTATAAGATTGAAGAGAAAATATAAGCAGATAAATTTGCACTGCCAGGGATTTTCAGAATCATGTTTTTTTAGAACCGAGCTGCCTTTGAGGAATCACTTTGGGGAAGTTTAATTCCAGAAAAGACAGGCATGCAAAATTTGAGTTGTTTGGGTTTTTCTTTCTTCCCCATAACCCTCATAATGTAAATACTGACATCATGATAAATGAGCGTGCAGTCCAGAATAGCATATATTTTGTATCAGTTTTGTTGAAACATTAGTGTTATAAATATCTAGTGGTGAAATAAGAGAGGAATTCAAGAGTCTATTTAAGTTTTCAGTTTTTAAAGAGCCTTTAGAAGACTTATTCTTCTAAAGCTATTGAACTATAAAAGGGAAATCAGTTTTTTTCTAGTCTCCTAAAGGTGCCACAGTTTGTTTAACTAGATCAAAGTGCTTTTAGATGATTTTCTGAGAAAGGTTATGAACTATCAAAACTAACATTTTGAGATTGCATATTTTCTGTCTAAATTGGTTCAAGGAACAAGCAAGTATTTCTGACTCAGCTGTAGAGCCCCTAGAGATGCTGTTGTTCCTACTGGGAGCTGTCATAGTTTGAAGGTTATCATGCCCATGGAGGATTAATCTAGAACATAAGACAGAATTTATCTTGTCTGTGGTCCTGGCCACTGCAGGACTACTGACATTGTTGGTTAAGCAATGATATCCATATTGTAAATATTTTTGTATGATGCTTCTCATCCACTCTCATTTATGATGATCTTATTTTTCAGTTTATCCCACTCCACACTTCTTCTTTCATGGGTTCTTCATTTCGCTGTTTCAGAAAAAGGGCAGTTTCATTTGTATTGTTGCCTTGAAGATATGATCCATTCCCTGGAGTTTTCAGGTTTTGTAGACACTACTCTGTTCCTTAATCTCTCGGTTTTCCTCACACATTTTATCCTCTTTATCCTTTTTGATTGCTATTCTTTGCATTTTGTCCAACTCTTCTGTAGTTTTTGTAAACTATGCAACCAAGCATCACAAAGGAAGACTTACTTACTTACTTACTTACTCCTTAATAAAATTCAGGAAAAAAGCTCCAAATACCAAATCTCTACAGTCAAGCTTAAAGATACTCAACCTCACTGGGAATACAAGTCCTCATACAAATTGATGTGTATCCATGGCATTTTCAACCTCTGACTTTTAAGCAAATTTCATCAAAATGCAACGAAAGACTTCTGAAGCAAAATGCCATGCTTCCTCAAGTGTCTGTGCTACTCTGCGACAACGTTTTAACAGAAATTTGGGTGAGAGGAATAGAACAGTGCTGACATCTACACTATGAGGAGATACCTGTGAGGTACCTTCCTGAGGAGAAGGTTTGTTCATTATCACTGGATTTGCATGTTAACTATTGTGATAAGAGAAAAAGAACACATGTATACATTTCTGACTTTTTTTCTCCCTAATTTAAATGTAGATGTGCTAAATCATATGCCAGTAAAAAAAGAATTTAAAAAAAAGTGCCAATATTTTCAGAGTATGTAAGTTCTGGCGAAACATTTATCTTGCATCAATATATTTGGTTAGTGTTTAGTGAAATAGACTAACAGCCAAATAATGGTATAGTTCAAAAATCGCAGTGGGTTTTTTTTTCAAGTGTGGATGTTTCTTCTTATACAGCAAAATAATGCAGTCAATTTTTGAAACTAGTTTTTTATCCACATCCATCTATGAAATACCAAATAAACAAACATGGTTGCTATTAGGCCATAAACCATCATAAATTTACGTAAAATAATCCTTTTCTCTGAAGAAAATCAGTGACTTTAAACCAGACAGTGCAATGCTCTCTTACTAATCAAAGTAGCACATTCACATCAGGTCTTATTTTTAACGATTGGTTTGATCTAGATACCAGGAGAACGGACTATTTCAGTGGTAATTTACTTGGTAATACAGTGAAGTTATTCCTTGAAAAAGCCATGAACCTCTCTGTGAAAAAGAGAACAAAAGGCCTTTTCTAAGGCCTACTTCCTCAGCATTTCAAAATGAGTGCCTCCATATAAAATGCCATCACCTATGATAGGAAGCAGTTAATGAATGTACAGAACAGTTTATAGATACATGGAATTCTGTTTGTTGACTTTTGACTAAATGCTTATTTGGGGGGGGAGGGGGGGTTGTAAGTTTTTCTCCTGCCTTAGGATTTAATGGAAATATAAGAACTTTGTGAAAACGTTTTGAGAACCAGCAGAACGTGCCACTGGATATGAACAAAGTACCAGCAAATTCCACAAAACATTGGCGTTCTTCCTGAACTTTAGGCAAGATCATGTACAAAGTACATTGTTCTTTTAATAATTATGAAAGTAATTGTAGGAATCAATTATAATTATGAAATATTTCCTTTTTGTTTTTTAGATACTATGTAAGAAAATGTTATTTTCATAGGCAGAGCACTGACTGGCATAAGTTGGGCCTACTTTGCTGACATCACTGGAGATCTTAATGTTTGTGTGAGATTAAAAAGTGACAGTTGAGTTTTTAAATTTATACTAATTTTTATTTTTATTGACAAATTTTCTTAGTATTTATAGCTGAAAAGATGTATAAATATGTACATTTTGCTTGTAATTATTCTGATCACAAGTATTTGATAAAATAATGTGAAACGCTTTTCAGAGTTGACAATTTTGCAGCTTTGTTCTCAGATCCTAAATTGTACCAATTTTCCTGAAATAATGCTCAAATACTGAAAGAAAACTTTTTTGCTTTATTCAGCTGAACAGAACAACACAAGCCTGAGCCAGACAAGCAGTGGAGTAAAAATTAGCATAATGCAGAAGAATAAATTCACAAAGTCAACAAGACTTCATCCAGTAAGCTTAAACACATACACACACAGTGGAAGACCTGCTTTTTGCTCACTGTATGCACTAACAGCTTATGAAGACAGTAATTTAAAAAAATAAAGTAAAATCTGGATTCATATTGAAAATTTTATATTTGACTCACAGAGAACACACAATGGAAATATATTTTGTTAAAAATATTTGGGTGTCAGTATATCTGTTTTTATTACATGTTAAGTGTGTTTTGTATGTGATTTTAAAGTTACAATTGCTGTTTCTTTTAGACCAATCTCAACAGATTCAAGTGATAGTGGAAATAACATTAAAGACATTTAAACTGAGAAAATAGACCAACAATGTCAAATTATATGAAGGTCCCCAAGTGCCTTTCTTATTCTGACTGATTGGAAGATAAGCAAAAATTTAGGAAGTCTGAAATTAGAAATTTGATCATTTACATTCCATCCAAGGATTTATAAATTATAAAATCACAATGATATAAATATGTAGCCACCTTTTCATTCCTCCTGAGCCCAAAACAAAGTGAGAATAAGGAGTACAGCCTTTCCTTCCACTTCATAATCTGAAATGTATTCAAAGGAGAATACAGTGCTATATAATTGCAATTGTCAGTGGGATTTGCAGAATATTAATTAGTGCTTTTTGAATTGTTAACCATTAGTGAGTCATAGGACATGTCTACTTGAAATTATTCAACCTGCAAATATTAAATTAAAAAATATAGACTATTAAAATAATTGTGGGGATAGAGAGAAACCTAATTCCTTTTCTATGGCAACTTAGAATTTACTGACAATAATGGAAATATCTGGAAATTTCTAAGTTTTTATGAGCATGTAGGCAAAGCAAAATGCCAATAAAAGGGTGATTATGGGATTTAGGTCAGGTTTTGTGACTAATACTAATGCTGTGAGGATGAACACCAGCCTGCTAGACTTGAGGAGAATACACTTCTTGTCTCTTTATTTTTACTTTAGCAAAGGATATAAAAATCATGGCATTTCTCTTACTCTGCTGAGTGAACGAAACATATCAAGATGAAAGAAAAAACCCTTAATTTCCAGTCTGTGTAACCCCTAATTCTGAAAGGGAATGATTTAAGTAAAACCAAAACATTTTGTCTTTACCTAAAGCTGATGTGAAACAAGCCTCTTGAGACACTTTGGATTAGCAGTTATTGATCCAGTGTGCAGCCACTACCGTTCAAATGGATGCACAGGTTTGATAGGTGTGCAAGTGTGATGTATGGAGTAAATACCTAAGGAAAATTAAATTTGCTCTGTAATTAAGCACCTTCTCCTCACCTTCTTTCTTCTCAGACTCTGGTGCATGGATCAGTGCTCAATGGCTGATTCACCTCAAGGCAGTTTTCATTCATTTTGAGCCAAACTGGCAAGCAGATTTCAAGACAAAAACAGGGAAAAGATGCAGATTTGCCCTGCGTAAAAGTAATCATTCCAGCAGCTGCTTGTTGGAAAGATCTGGCACATGTTAGAGACTTGAGCCTTGACATGGATTATGTATGGGGTGTCACCCTTGCCCTTCCCAGGACTTCACAGCACAGCTGATGGAAGCGTGAGTTTTGGGACAGGGCACAGCTGGTGCTGCAGCAGTGGGAGCCCTGGAGTGCTGGAGTGTGGCCTTCTGGGTGGGAAGAGGCTTTCCTTGGGACATGCCAACTCTAGATTCAGTCATCCGAACCAAAAGCAAGTAAAAAGAGGAAACAGACTCTTCTGAGCTGTCAATAAGAGCCTCCTACCCTAAAAGGAAGCATCATGCAGCCAATGTGTTCATATCCTTGCTCTCCATGTACATCATACCAATGACAATATGGTGCATTAGATAGTGACACTGTTAATAATGAAATATTATTAATTGCAGTCATCTTGCTCTCTGCCTTGCTTTCTCAGGCCTGATCTCAGCAGTTTTGTATTTTTGCTGCATTGCCTCCCTGTTCTCCAAAGCAAAGCCCAGCCCATCTCTGTAGGGTTACCATGAAGGTACATTAATTTCTTTCCCACAGGAGGGAAAGGCTGTAGGAGAGTCCTGTCTTTTTTCTTCTGTCCTGCAGCCACTAATACTTCCCTGTGAAGTGTGACTGGGAGGGGAGATCTGTGTGTCCAAGGAGAGAGGCCATGGGGAACAGCCCACGGTGAGGCACCCTGGAGTGATGGGAGGAAATGGACAATATTTAAGAGGACTGAAAAACTCAGGGAGCAGTCTTGGCCCTTTTCATGGGAAGTAGTTTGGAGCAGGGAGACATAGGAGACATCCATGAAATCCTGCTGGAGTCGGAGAGTGAAACTTGAGTAAAAAGGAGGAAAAGCAGGAAAGGTGGCATTCAGGAGGATGGGTCTGAGGGGGAGATCCAAGTGGACAGTGGGACTGAAAGGACTAAGACTGATGTTAGTGGACAGTCATGGAATAGTGCCTGGAAGGGGAGATGTGAGCATGAACACAGATATTGAAGGTAGTTTTGGGAAATCAGATGCAGGAATGGGGCATCTGGGTAAGTGAACATGGATCAAGGAATCTGAGACAATACCAGGGGAATGACTATACAAGAAAATGAGAGAAACTAGGAAACAGTGTATCTGGAAAAGTGGCGTTTGGATGAAGCATGTAAAACAAAATGCCTGAGTCTGAGGCAGGAGTGGAAACTTGAGTGAAAAGTCAGAAAGAATAGGTAGAAAAGTCTATTTATATTTGAAGAACAGTCTAAGTCCATGTGTAACCATTGCTCTGACATTGGAAGATAAACATATTTTTCAAGCAATGTCTCACTATGTAGTTTGGAGACAGTAAATTGCTACTATTGTCAGTTACTCTGTTTCATATATCTGTCAATAATAATTCATATTCCAGTCTTTATTAATTTCATATATTTTGTCCAACTATTTGCTATTAAAATAGTAGAAATTAAGTTTATAAAATGTACTAAAATAACAGATTTAATGCTGGTTTAATAAATATTAGAGAAATATAAGAAGTTATTAGGAAGTTCACAGCTTTGGTTCTGCTGCATTTGCATACTTAATATAAATATTTTATAAAAACACCAAATTTGTATAGATCTGAGTGGTCAGTATGGTCTAATTTGAGCTAAGCCTGCATGCAGGAGCAAGAAGAAATATATTAGGAGGAGGCATTTTTTAAGTACATGACTAATGATTGTTGGAGTAGGAGCATGTCAATAGACAATTCCTAACATAAGAAGTTCTTCTTCATCTAAAAAAAAAAGAAAGAATAGTTGTTGGCCTATGGATTTGTATTGGTGATTGATACTGAAAAAGCAGTACCAAAAACAAAAACCAAAACAATAGAGATGGTTGAAGAAATCAAATATTGCCCTGCAGAGCTAGATTTTGTGTCTCTGCCAGAGAGTACCTACTTCTCAGAACCACCTTTTTCCTGTGTAATAATGAATGATTTTTTATTTTCAAGTTTTGAACTTCAAATCTTGAAGTCTGATTAGTAACCAGTGGGAACATATCACTGAAGATATCAAGTGCTTGTTGTAAATTTAGACACCTGAAATTAGAAGACACTTCTAATTTTCTTTCTGTGGTTCTGTTTCTCTTCTGTAGAATGGGATGGTAATGAACTCGTCTCATAGTGGTGCAGAAATTAATTTATTGATAGCTATGTAGAGTCAAAAAATCTGATGAGATATTGCAATTTGTTTCCAGAAAATGGTTTGAAGGGTTTAACACTGAGGAGGAAAGAGGATATTGAGAATTTGTAATTAAACAAGTACTACCCATTATATGATTGAATGCAGCAGGGATTCTAGGGGAAAGAATGCTATATTAGCATGTCAATAAAACATGCATGTGCAAAGGGTTTAGAATATTCAGGACTCAGTTAGTTTAGCAATACTCTTAAGTGTTCATGTAGAATGGTTGGTTGGTATCCAATAAGTCTATCTTTTCTCGTGGTTTGTGTTCAGTGGAGGAAAAGTTAATATTTCCTTTACACAGGCATAGTTGTTGGCACAACTAAGCAGTTATACATATGTTATACATATATAACAGAGGAATTTGCTAATTCCTCACTTACAAATCGTGAATCCATTGGCATCCATGGGAAACTTGAAGCCAATTATTAGTAAAAGGATTTCGCTCCAAGGGATTTTTATTTTTCTTTTTAGATTTTAATATGTTAAAACACAGACACAGGAATTAAAGATTTTATATTTTAAATACATATACAAGACTGTGTCTTGGATGCTGTTCAGATAAAAAACCATATTTTTTATGTTTTTAGTTTTCTCATTGTTAATAATTTCTAATTCCAGTAAGAAACATAGCTACCTTTATATACATTTTTATATGTTTAGAATAAGATTGAGAGTTATTTTTTTCCTTGAGAACCTACACTGTAGAATGTGCAGGAGTTAAAAATCACTGGCACATACCGTGAATATTTGACCTGTTTGTGCATTTAAAAAAAAAATAAAATTAAAAAAATAGACATTTCAGGCCTGATTCTGTAAATTCTAGCATATAATTTTAATTTTTTTAATAACAGCCATTCCAATTTTGAATTCATGTAGACCTTCCTTAGCTACGTGCTTCCTGCCTCCCTCATTGCCATTCGCCTCATCTGGCATGACTTTTGGCCGGCTTGGTCAGCAGCTGGCTTACCCCCTCTAAATTCTGTGTCTCACCTGACTTTTCTGTTCCTCACCAACTCTGTTTGAATGTTTTTATTTAATGAATTATTTTTGTCTAGTGAAAGATAATACACTAATTGGATTGTTTCTTTTAATTACGTAGCAGAGACATTTGTAAGGGTACAGCATTAAGCCCAACATGGAAAGTAGGTGGTGTTGAGATGGCATTGAGATACAACGATGGGGATCACAGCATCAAATGCCATCAACTGACAGGTGTTTTCATTTTGCCACTGATGTGTGTGAGGGAACAAAGCCAATCAATCATTCAAGCACACAAGCGAAATACAAGATTGTTGCTCTGGTGTTGAGCAGAGCACTTAAACACATGATTCAAGTACTTCAGCAGAGGAGTCACATGCTAAAGTAACTGGACAAATCCTTTTCAAAATCTGAGTCTAGCTATTTACTGCCCAAGAGATTTCTCATCCCACTCTGACATGCTCTTTCAGAGGAGACTTGGCGATATAGAATAGTCAAGTTGAATTTACCTTCTTGCTACTGGAAAGTCAATGTTTGACTTTAGAGTTCAGATAATGTGTGGCAAAAACTTTGCCTGTTATTATTAACTGATTTAACTAGTAACTGATTAAGAAGCACTTCTCTAAATATTGAAGGTATATATTTTTCTTTTACTGTTTCCAAGATGTTTGAAAGTGACATTTCACTATTTCTTCTTTTAGAAAAAGTACAGACGGTGCTATCTTTTTCTAGTGAAATGCTTTGAATTTATTGAAATAGGACAGAACAGTTACCTATGTAATCACATTAATTTATAGGGAGACATTTTTCTTTCATTGTTCATAACACATGAAATTGAGCAGAGCATGTCAGAAGCGATACTGATTTGGGGAATTGTATCTATTCAACACTTCAGTGTTCTGGGTAATTATTTAAGAGAGAAAAAAGGAAGAAGAAATGGAGCTAAGAGAATGCCAATTTCTTTGCCACCTTGAGTGCAAAATATTAGTGAGTAATCTAGCAATAAAAAATTATATTTGCAAAATATGCCGTTGGTCTGAATCATCTTTTCCTTGTCCTTACCTCACCCATTCATCTCCTTTCACCTAGAAACCAAAGACCTGAACTACACCCTTCCTTCTATTTACGTGTTCTGACAGCTTTCCACAATGAGATGACAGGTTTGGTGGATGAGGGGAGAGCAGTGAGTATTATTTATCTCAACTTTAACAAGACTTTTGAGGCTGCCTCTCAGCATCATCATAGACAGGCTGATGAAGTATGGCTTAAATGAGTGGACAGTGAGGTGGACTGAAAACTGGCTGAACATCTGTGCCCAGAGGTTTGTGCAGAATGGTATGGTGTTCGACAAAAGAAAGTGTCAAGTCCTGCCCATGGGAATGAACAACCCCAGCCACCAGTGCAGACCAGGGCTGGTTAGAAGGTTCCATCATCAGATGGATTCCTTATGAATCATCAGATTCCTTATGAACACAAAAGTTGCTTTTATACTGTGAGGATAAACACTGGGGCAGGTTTCCCAGAGAGGCTAGGGAGTATCCATTCCTGGAGATACTCAAAATCTGACTGGACACAGCCCTGAGCAATCTGCTCTCACTGATGCTGCTCTGGGCAGGGAGTTGGGCTAAGATATCCATGGAGTTGCCTCATTATCTCTGTGAGTCTGTGACATCGACTGCAGATAAGGCTTACAGTATGTCTCTGTGAAAGACTCATCAGAACTGAGGCAGATTCTTGTCCTTGTTAAAAATTTCTTTCTCTTCTTACCCACAATGCTTCATTTTCCATACTTTGGGAAGATTACCCCTGTGTGCTTTTTGTTTTCTTGTTTTTCTTGTCATGTTCTTGTTGCTTGTCAGAGGAAAAATGGTCACAGATTTTCAAATGACCACAGGAGGCCTAATCAAATGATCATGTTTGGAGACCATATGTTGCTTCACTACCAGTTAGTTCATCTCTCTATTGTGCCTTACCTGGTGAAGACAATGGATTTAGTTTTTATTTGCCTTCAAGTTGGTACATGCACCATGTACGTAAAACTTATTTGAAAAGGCAAGTAAGGTAATGCTGTTAATTTTCTTTACTTTTATTATCATATCAGAAGCTCCAGACACAGAAAAAAATACTGGAGGGAGGGAGAAAAACCAATTTCTCTGTGCATTCACAGTCATGTGTTGAGTCTGCCTTTATGCAAGCATTGGGACAGAAGCTGAGTGTGCTACAGGCAAGGATGACACTGTGTATCACTTCATTTTTAAGCAGTTTTCCTGAGAGATTTTCTGAGAATGTTTTGTATTTAAAGAAGGAACAATCAAAAGATTTTCAGACCAGATACTAAACAGTTAATGGAATACATTCATTATGTCTTATTTCTAGAAAAACAAATTCAAGGAAAATTCTGCCCCATTATCTGTCATTAATAAGTTGAAAAGCAATCATTATTCTAACCTTGAGTTAGAAACTAATGTTTAATCTTACTTTGTATTCTTCTTAAAAGGATGTGAGAATCTTCTAGCTTTAGATTTTTTGAAAGCATTGTTTTGTGTGAATTTTGATTTTTTTTTCTATTTTCACTCTTTTTTTCCTTACTTGTAGAGCACAGTAGAGAGGAAAGGTATTAAATTTACTCATAAATCATAGAAATGCCATTTATACTTAGGTTCAGGAGTAATAGCTCCTCCATTCTGGCCTTGATATCACCTGGTTTTGTAGCTTCTCTTAAAATGTCAACATTTGCTATCAATTACCCCAGAATTGTGCTTGCAGTATTTCTCAATAGCTAAAATAAGAAAGAGCAGCAGTATTTCAGATAATGTAGTGCTTAAATGGTTAGAATAAGTCCACCATAGCTGATACCTTCAGGATTCTCGTAAATCATAAAAGGCTAGGGAGTAGTAATCAGAAAGGATCAGATGAAATACATACATAGTTAGAATTCAGGTTAGTGACATATTGTTAATTTTCATGTTTAAAAAATCAATAATAAGTTTGGGTTAGAAAAGTGATAAGATGTTAGGAGATTTAGTCTTTCCTTTATGCTATGTTGATTAAAATTTTGAATTATAGGACACTTCCGGTTTTGCAAGATTTTTTTCTAATATTCAGTGTAATCGTTAATATTTACCTGAAAAATATTCTTTATGAAGTCATTAAAAAAAGTCTTTAATAATATTTCACTGAAATGTAACATTTATTCCAAGAAGTTAGAGAGGAGACAAGAGGGATAAAAAGATATCCATGTCTCTTTGAAGTCAATCAGTGTTATTCTTACAATTTACTTATGACCACACTTTCTTTGTGTTTTTGTTTTTTTTTTTTAGTTTTATTTATTTAAACTATTATATAAACCAGAAGTAAATCTGAGCAAAGGTATAGGAACAGAAATGAGGAAGTCTATTGGGATTCACAGCTATTCTGATACACTCCAAGATCTATTTCCTCTGGGGAACTGGTGCTGTTCACAATAATATCAGGAGAAATATTGTAATCTGATTTTAGTGGAAACAGAATTAAACCCTCATTTTGAAAAGCCTCTAAGACCAGTTTTTTTCACTCTGTGTATAAGCAGGCAGTAATTAATGTAGCTCAGAGAAAACAGAAATGTGTTTCCATATTGGCACTTCAATTTTTTGCTTGTTCTTCAAGCTAGTAACAAGCATCAGAGTGTTCACTACAGGTTTTCCAACATGATAGAATTATTTCATACTCTCCACCACAGGTATGTTTAGCTCTGCAAAGATAACATGAACAAACCTTCACTGTGTGCTTTGTGAGCATCATCCGTTGACTAACATCAGTTTCTGTTGTTCAGTATAGAAATGCTTTCTCTCCTTGAGGTTGATTTATTTTCTTCAAGCAATGAGTTTGTCTTGTCCATGGCACTTTACTAAAACAACTGGATGTGCTGTAATTGTTCTGCATGACAAATTGAGGGTGCATGTTTTGTAAATAATTGTCTTTCTCATTTGGGCATTACCTTCTTTTTGCATGTTTGTCGAAGTTCCATACTCTCCAACCAGGCTCTTTTAGTTATTCCACATGTGGAGGGATATCAAATTTACCTCTATGAAGATGGGTTGATGGGATTTCTGATTTAGCAGAATAGTACAAAATACATCTTATAACATGATACAAATGTAAGTTACACTTATCAAAATATGGCAATATATACACTTCAGTCACAAGTGCAATGCAAGTCTCATTGCCCAGCTCTATAATAGTCTCACCATCACGTGCTGGGCATCCCCCCTCTTCAGGAAGGTATATGTGTTGCTTGAAGCCAGCTCAAGCCGGTTGAGCTCTTCAAAATTCTTTTGTTAATTTTTCAGGTTTTATACTCTTTGTTTGGCTAAGTCACGGCTTCCCCAGGTGTTCAATCCCCCCATGTTGATCTGGCTAACGCAGACATTTCCATTCTTCTAATGAACTCAGGGAGGAACATTTGCACCTATTGATCCACTCAGCCATTGATAGCTGTTTACCTGAAAAAAGGCCACCCTTTCGTCCCCAGCAACAGCTGTGGTCAGTCAAACCCTGCATTATTCCATGAGCTTCATGTAACATCTCCTAGCCCATCTCTTCTCAGCCTTCTTCCATTCTAGGGCTTTATTGGTCAGTCATAATGTTTTTAGAAAAGGGTCTTGTTATAAAGTCTGGATGACAAGAAAGTCACGTAGCGTTTTGCAGTGGACTTAAATGAGTACAGGATTTCATTTCAGGAACATGTTCTTCTGTTTCTAAAGGCCAGAAACAGCCACACACAATAAATAAAGTTGGATTCCTCAGCTGATTTCTATAATACTCATGTATTTGTGAGATGAAGAAGACGTTTGAATATAAGAGCTAAAGTAAAAGGACTTGATATAACTAACAAAAAATCCAGTGTATGTTTGGAAATAAAGCTGTAAGTTTTATTGCTTTATCATGTAAACTTTCGAAATGTCAGTGTACTTTTTTGGTACTTCCAAGATAATCCTAATAGTCCAGAGAAAAGTAGACTAGCTTCTATTTATGTCAGACCTGTGGACATCATTTGTAGATCCGGAGCAGTTCTTGCATGGCTGTTGCGATGTCAGCGATGATTTCCCACATGTCTCCTCAGAACAAGCTTCTGCTGCAGTGTATCCTTTCTCTTTTTCCTTCTCTGTGCACAAAGACATGCACACCCATACAAGAACACGTATAAAAATAGATGACCCAAAAATCTCTCTACTCCAATTTCTACTTCAGCTTGACTTGTGTTTGTTGTATGTACTTCAGCTTGACTCATACATATTATTTCATGATTTTAAAAAGTATTTTTAGTAGGTAAAAACATTTAAAAATATTTGTGAAAATGTTTTATACGTTCCAAGTG
Source organism: Ptilonorhynchus violaceus (assembly GCA_013397565.1). Taxonomy (NCBI): domain Eukaryota; kingdom Metazoa; phylum Chordata; class Aves; order Passeriformes; family Ptilonorhynchidae; genus Ptilonorhynchus; species Ptilonorhynchus violaceus. The sequence goes on along the minus strand of VZRJ01010184.1, from coordinate 452,856 downwards.
ATGTTAAAAGAAGAGTGGCTTGAAGGAAAGGTTCGTTTCATAGCTTTAAGGTTTCCCTTTTTGGATTAACAATAAATAGTGTGCTCTCCATGAAGACATGCGTTTGTTACTTGTGAAACAGATATTCTGTTAATACAGTTTCTAACTGCAGGTAATTAGTGTTTGCATGGGTGTGTGAGCTCTTCCCTCCTTGAGGTTTCTTCCTATTCTAAAATAATGCAAATTCTCTTTGCTTGTTTGCCAAGAAGTTTGGTGGTATCAAGCTATATCAGATTGTCAGTGACTGCTCCTCTTCTCATTAATATAATTGGAAGTAGGTTACATCAGATACTCTCAAGACACGAAGTAGACATGCTAAAAAATGCACATGCTATTTTCAGAACTTGTCTCCATAGGTGGGAATGTAGAATATTTCTGAATTATGAGATGAAACAGATAGCTTATTTCCACTCTGCCATTTTTTTCCTCTTCCGTTTTTATTTATTTCCATATCTAACGTGTTTGGCCAAGCTCCAGAGTTGAGCAGAGAAAAGACAAGAATTAAATGATCAACCTTCATTCCTACTACTATATGCTTTCTCTTCCTAGTATTTTGGTCTAGGGTAACTGGAACTTTTAAGGTACATTAGATAACCAATAGTAGCTAAATAATAATCTTTGACAAATGATGCCACAGTGAAACAATTAGCCTTTGCCAACAAATCAGAGATCTAACATAGGCATCAATAAGTTCTCTGTGACAAATGCAAAACAAATGATGACCAGAAAGTCTGTCATCCATGCATAAACCTTATGAAATTTATTATCAGAGCAATAAAAACACATTTTCTGTGGTGTCACATCTTAAATCTCTCTTTATGTATCAGTGTGGTTAATATCTTTGAACAAAAATTAATTTTGATGCTCTGTTACCCATTGGGAAGTAGAACATCCCATCACACTTGTGAATTATTCATGCTTGTGGTAGCAGAATTTTTTATGTTAGTTTCTCTTAACTTTATAATCCTCGAGTAGTTGCAACAATTGCATGGGTTTTGAAACTACAACATTTATTCCCCTTGTCAAATGCAGTCTCCAAACCTCTGTCTGTAAACAAGGGATCTAAGCCTGAGTCCATCAGCCTCAGCACTACCATGTTCACTCACTAGAGGCCACAGCCCTGGATCATGAGAGCTCCAAGTTTTACAACACTTAAATTTTTATTTTTTTTTTTAAGGCCTCAGAGAAAATTTCAGCACCTTCTTTTCTTGGGGCTTTCCCATAATCTTACCTCAAGGGCCGGTCTAAAAGTCTTAGCTTGAAAGTGAAGTCCTGAAAAAACAGGATCAGAGAACTGTGCATGGCAAAAGTGTAGAGCCTGAGATGTTTCTATGCAGCACTTTTTGTCAACCTAATTGACTGAGAAAAAACTATTATTAAATTGCTGGAGAGTCTGAGGGCTCATAGGTCAAGTGGACCTCAAGGTACCATTTCTGTGAAACAGCAACAGATGGAGGGCATGTGTCCTGGAATCCTGCCAAAATCATAATGATGGTGATGGGCAGGCACCTACTGAGAACAAATAGCTTCATAGCTGCCTAGATTTCACAAAAATTGCAATAAACAATGCTGTTTTAGGGAAAACAAAGACTCAGTATTTTGATGTTGAAATAGAACCTAAAGAATTATTTCACAACATCTCTTTTAAAAAAATATTTATTTGTACTTATGGGAAAACAAAAGATAAATGCTTACTGTTGGTTAAGGCATCTATAATTGTATCAAATTAAAACCATCTCTAACTTTATTATAACTAATTTTTTCATTAATGATTCCTAAATGTTTAGACAATGCTAGCAATGTTCTTCTAGACATAGACCCAAAATACTAGCAATTTTCAGATCTTTTTGGAAAAAAACCTACATAAGGTTTAAACAATTTTTATATATTTGAATGCTATTTCTTCTTTTCTTTACTTATTATGTGAACTTGATCTGTCTACTGAACAATATAATGTAATATTTATCCTAATTTTGTAGATTTTTTTTAATAGAAGATACATAATATCTCTGTGACAAAGAGATACAAGATGAAAAATTGAAATAAGGAGCTGCATTAAGCTCAATAACCCTTATATATCTTGATTAAAAAAAACAGTAATAGTGGGGTTTGCTTTATAAATTTTGATGGAAACGGGTGAAGCTACGCAGTGACTCAGAAAAGAATTTGCATAACAAAGATACAGCTCTCAAAGGGAAATTCGTGTAAACAACATAGTAAAGTCAGTTTGGAATATGCTAATTATTTTCTACACTTCATCAGTCCTTTGAAAAATGAACACTTCATCCTAAATAAGACACCATCTTGGGGATATGACTGACCCTTGTAAGACTGACAATGTGAAAATGCTGCAGATAGCAGCAGTGACCACGGTGATGACAGTACATGTAAGTGTTCTTTTCCCCTTTTATGTGGCAGTAGAACTCCAGAAAATAAGTTTAAATACTTCCAGTCCAAGCAAAAATTTTTGTCAGATAATATTTCTGGAAATTTTCTGTATACTGCACATGATCTTTTGGCATATAACTTTTCTCTATCATTAAATTAAATAATCAGTAAAAGGACTTTGTCTTGTTTGGTTTGTTTTTTTTTAATTTGTTTGTTTTCTGATGTTGTTTTTATCCAATTCTGGCATGCTTATTAAAAGCAAATCCTTTGCTTAGACATACAAATATCTCAAGTAATAAGAAAATATTAAGGATTACATGAGAGTTTGTCTTCTTAACTTGATTAATAACAAAGAAGATTAATTATAAGAAGTTGAGGGAAGGGTGTAATGAACAATATTTTTTAAAAACTCTGTTTTGAATTAGTCTGTTTTCTTGGCTTTTGCCTGTAGACTTAGTCCTCTAACAGAATTTTTATGCCAGGTACTTCTGTATTTTTTGCCACCATCAGCCTACAATTAGCACACCAAAACCTGTGAAAATTCCTGCTTAGCTGTGAAATAAAAAACTAACACCATCTTTTCTGCCATTTAGTTTTTTGTGTATAGGCAAATTGTTAGTTGTATTGAAGGACACTAAATTACAAATTTCCTGCCCTTCTTTTGACTGTACATATTCTGTTCTTACACTGCACATCTTTCCCATTTCTGTTTCCCACACCTTTTCAGTTAGAGGGAAGGAAGCTCTTTGTTCTCTGCAATTCAGTCTTGAAGTCATGTGGTTTGTGGTAATTTATTTACTCTTCTTGCTTTTGCTGCAAGTCACTCTTGTTTACACTGGGGTTTTTTGATCACTGAAGTTCAGTCACTGTATAAGAAATTTTTAGCTTTATAGTTAAAAATTAGTTTGCTTACTAGCCTGATACTGAACAACTTGAAGTGAATGCAAATTCTGTTAATTTTGTTGCACTTTTCGTATCTTTTCACGACAACAAAACTGAAGTTAAATTCAAAGAATATCAATGGTCTTGTTCACCTTGCTTGCCTTTTTTGTCTAGTACTATTCCTTTCTTATTTTTGTCTAGTACTATTCCTTACTATTCCAGTGTTCTAGGGATAACAGGTTGGTTGACTGGGCAAGTATTATACATTTTTTTGTAATACATCACAAGCTTTTTTTTCCCTACCTAAACTTACTGTGTTAATAGGTAGGAGAAAACAGCAAAATCAGCATTCCTAAGCACTGAGGAATTCACAGGAATGTACTAAGGACATTGCTACTAAGTCAAAATCCACCTGACTATTAAACTTCTAAAAAAATGAAACTGTCAGTGTCACAGAGAAGAGAGGTAAAGAAGAATATTAGGTTTTGCAATTGGTAGTCATGCTTCACAGGAAATATTGAAGATATATGACCTATATGGAGAATATTCTAACTTCGTAAGCTGGAGAAAGGTCCTAGTATCACTTCTATGAAAAAGTGAAAAGTCACCTGTACGAAGTCATCCACTTGCATACATATTTAATGTTACTCTGCAGAGACCGTGGAAGCTCCTCTTCCCTGCACTGTGATTTTATGGGGAATAGTTTAGTGGAACAAAACGTGTATCTTTGTGATTTGCTCTTCACAAATATGAATACTAAATAACTCTTCAGAACTTCATCATTCCAAGAAATCTTTTCTAGCCATGTTGAATACATAAAAAACTAAGACTGTCAATGGAAAGAGGTGATGACATTCTGTATTTTTCACATTTAACTATTTTACAAGAATCTATTAATTGTCTCTGTCAGTTGTTAAAATGAGTAAGCAAGATGCCCTCTGCACGTCTATCAGGATGACTGGCCTAATCAGGCTCAGCAAATTCAATGAGTATTTTGCTAAGCTTAATTAAAATTCAGCCCTGCATTTGAGTAAGCCGCAGTGGTTTGGCAGACCTTCAAAGGGCTACACTGCAGCACAACAATAAAAGTGATAAAGGCACACAATAACAATAAATACAATGCAAATGTTCCCATTATTCACAAATCAGGTATGAGGTTGCTCCTTTAACTATTTTCTGTTTTCTATGGAGATAAAATTCAAATTCCTGGATTTTTAATTTTCAATCTCTGCAAGTGTTATTCTTATCCACATACCATTTTATAGTTCTAATTAACTGAAATAATTCTGATAACTTAAGAAAAATACTGTATATACATTATTGCCAATACTGAGAGAATTGCACATGGTTTTGTTTGGTAAAAATTTCAACAGGACTTTTGCTTTGCAGTGGCAAAGCTTCAGACCCTTGGGAGATAACACCTCAGCTCGACCAGTTACTCCTTCAGGTATATTCTTCATTTGCCTTTCTTGAATGTATGACCTTAGGTCTAGGTCTCTCCTAGAATTATGTACATTGCAGTTCTTCAACATTAGACATGAAATGGAGCTTTCCCTGCAGGTACTTCAGTTTTTATTTATAGATTAGAATTGTAGACCTTCATAAATGTTTTCTTTTATTACAGAATCTCTACTGTTCCCCACAAATATCTTTGGAATATTTGTTTTGCTTATTTGTTACCCTTCATGAAAAAATTTTATTTAAACCATATTATTTCTTCAGAATTAGAATTTCTTTTTGAAGAAAAATTTGTTATGCTCCCTTTGAATGGCAAGGGCTCTGCATCACAAATAATTTAGAGCATACTCCTATGTCTTGTGCTTCATGATGGTTCCCCTACCCTTGACACATTAGCTTTGTATCCTGGTATGTGCCACTGGTATTTCAACTTTTTTTTTTTTCGTTCTTAATAAACACTACATTGACAGCCAATCTTGGCTGAAGATTTTTCTTTCCTTCAAAAAGGCAGCACTTGGAAGCATTATGTCTTTCCTTATCTTCTGCAATAAAGTAAACTAACAAATACAGTAACAGATTTTTATAATGACAAACAGACCCATTTTTCAAAAACTAGAGAAGTAAAAGAGGAAAAAGCAGCAAAAACTGAAGCAAATAGCAATTACTATTGAATACTTTCTAAAGCCAGACTTTTGTCATAAGAAATAAACATTAGGATGATTTAGAATGAAAAACCGGTGATTTAGAGATAAATAATGATAGAAATATCACACAGAGAAAAGACATTCCTAGCTAACAACATATTCTTTATGTTGATTTTTAGTATTTTCTAAAATTCATTATCTCTGTAGCAGCTTGTACAATCAGAATCATAATTTTTTTGCAAGATAAATCAAAATCAACTTAAATATATAAACCATAAGAAATTATACCTAACAATAAGAACAATTCCTTGTCTGAGATTAAAAATATTGTTCTTTAAAATAATTCAACATGCTGCTAATAATACTATTTTCACAACTAAACAGAGAATAAATTGGAGTTCTAATTTATGTGAACTCCATAAACCTTAACAAAGCAGAACAAGTAAGCTTGAAGCTTCTTCCCATTTCCATGGGAGCAGATGACCTATCTGCCATGTTTTCATTTATCTTTTCTGCAAATCTGACCTGGACTTTGTTAAATGAAAACCTTTGCTTTTCTCCAACAGATTTGCAGAGGTTAGATGTTTTACCAGGTGACTGTTCAGCCATCAGTCACTGGCCATTTCTCCTGCCTTCCTTCAGCCTTACTATTGTACAGTGATAGAAATGCTTCCAGAACATTTAGGATATTCCCAGGTAATGACAAGACAAATAAAAGGAACTTGCAGAGCTTATGCTTTTTTAAAATTATTTTTTAAAATTTAGTTTGTTATTTTGTTTTGAAGTGTATGAAAGTATCTTGTTAAATGAGGAAAATGACTAAGCATCCAAGTTACTGAAAGATTGTGAGTACTGCCTACAAACTATGACTAAACATTTAATTCAGATTAAAAGCCATTCTTTATTATTCAGTATTTTTCCACAAGTCGTGACTAAGAATACAAAGTTATGTAAATCTTTATAAATGAAGATTCTTCCTAACTATTTTTCCCAAATTGCCTTCTGATGGCATGTACAATTAATCACTGTCAGTTAAAGGATCACTTAGATGCAAGATTTTTTTTTCATAAAAGTAAAGACTCAGAAAGAGTCAGATTTTTTTATACATACTTACCTCAATTCTCTTTGTGTCTTGAGAGAGAAACTGTGACTAACACAATAAATGTTAAAAATTGGACATAGTAAATTAGAATATTATCACAGATCCAATGAACTATTTTTAAACATTTATTCAGAAAAGTTTGTTATAGAATTAACATAAGCCTTAATTAACCTGTGACTTCCTGTTTCTCTGAGCATTAAAATATTAGTAGGTTGGATGCTCTACTTGGTCCATAATAAAATGACTTTCAATGAACTTACATTAAATATGCTATGATAAAATTTTGAAATTTTAGTTGAAAGAAGTTGAAAGCTTGTTCAAATAGCTTAGTAGAGAGTTGACTTTCACATGTCAGAGTATGGAATGTAAAATTCCAGGGTAAAAATTCCTCATTCATACTAATATTTATCATCCTAACTGTAAAATTCTTGAGTCTATCTCAAAATAGGATTTTTATTAAGTAATTACAGCATCAAGACCCCTGCCTTTTACAAGCCAAAAAGGAGACATTAGTGGAATTGAGGAACTGAGTTGGATCTAACCTTTAATATAGGTGTAGTAAAACAGTCAGGCATGCACGTGTATGTAATATTTAAACTGAGCTACAGTTGCATTTAATCAGACTTTCCTTACACAAGACTGTAGCAGCATCTAAAGAGCAATGCCACTGATGGAGTTTCTGGATGATCTTTCTATATTGATCCTTTCCTTTCTAGAAGCAAAAGAGGCTTTTCATGTGCTGGTAGCATTCATCAAAGCTGGTCTTCTAACCACAGAAATTACTCTTTTATTTCCCATTTCAGTGCTCACAATTGCTTTCTCCTCTTTCCTTCCTTAGTTTGCAACAGGCGTCACTTTGTAAAAGTTTTGGGGTTTTTTTACCAATCAGATGTTCAGGGTTTCCACAGTAACTACATAAAACAACATATCCCAAAGTACTTTACCAGTTTGTGAAACTTTTTCATTCTCTTTGTCTGCTTTCATGAAAACATTAGTAGTGAGGTTCTCTAACTCTTTGGGGTGCAGTTTTGTCTGGGATTAACACATATAACTTCTTGCAAATTATGAAGGAAAAACAGCATAGAATTTGTGGCTGAATTTTGTTTTATTCATAGGTATCATTTTAATTAATCTGAAGAGACCTTATTAGAAAAACTAAACTGGAAACTAAATAAGGAATGGAATGGAACTGAGGATTATTTGATACCATGTCAAGTCTCTAATCTGACTCAGCGGGCTGGTGTGCAAGTGCCTGTGCCAGCACAAGGGAAGAAGTGAAATTTTACCATTGGGTCAATGCTGTAGGTGTAGATGAACTATAAACAATAGGCCAACCACCATCAGTAAGTTGTCAGAGCTGAGCAAATTGTCACTCACAGCTGAAATTAGTATAAATCACCAGTATAAAAGAGCCAAAGTGTGAGATTTGGAATGACAGATATTATAATACTTGGCATTATTATAATTCACAGCAGCTAACAGCTAAACATTCCAGCCTCCACAACAGTGCTGGGAGATGATCAACAGAAAACTTTTGATGCAGCCATTTAATAATAGTTAATATTAGTTGAAGGTTTAAGGAAAAGGTAACAGTTGATGCACAGAAGCTGAAAGTTGCCCCTAGTTGTTCCCCTAGCATTTACTGTTAGAACTGCAGTTTTTACTTTGTCTTTTCTATTGTTTCTGAAATTGCAAGATTAGTAATGAACGAACCTCAGAGCTGGACAAAAAAAACCAGAGAAGCTGTTCCCACAGCACTCACACATGATATAGGAAAAGCAGAAAGAGAGATGCATGGTAAAAAGTTCTGGCAGTCAGGACCGTGGATGCCTATGGTTTATAAGAACACTACTGCTATTGTTATTTTCATTTTTATATATTTTTAAAATAAAATATGTGGTCATTTTTTTTGTGGGTGGTATGGGGTTTGTTGGCTTGTTTTTGATTTTTGGAGGGGTTTTTTGGTATTTTTTTTTCAGATTAAAAAAATGCATTTAGGTATGGTTAAAGCAGAGAGGTATGCATGGCACCTGAAGGCAAAACAAAGGAAAAAAGATCAGGTAAAGATCGTGAGTAAAACAGTAAATGAGTGCTTAAAGCACTCTAAGTATTTCAAGTGCTACAGTTTAATAATGTACACACCAGTGCTTGAGAGTATCTTTATGGACTTAAATAAAATCTACATCCCCTCCTAAAATTCTGCTTTATACACGATGCTTCATAACTGCAACAAATTCCAAGGTGGAAATAAAAATGAGCCCTGTGTTTGTTTGCATACAGCTCCATTGCTGTGCCACATTAACCTCTGTGAATCACTTCAGCACTGCTTAGGAGCAATTTGAAACTGTAGAGGCTGTCTGAGCTCCACCTGCATATTTGTTTCTCGTACACCACACAGGTGTCTCATGTGTGTACCATTCATGTGCATGTCTGTCATACGTGTGCATATATATCCTGCATGTTTAATATGTATGTGCATCATATTGCATGTCCCTTTAACTGTGCACATGAGGCTTTACTCTACCTTGAGACGCATGACAATTTCCTATTTATTCCTATGCATAAAAGTTTCTTGTTTCTTGTTATTTTATTCATCTGCAAGGTGGAATTTGACTAAAATGTATTTCAATATTTAAATTTTCAGCAGCTGTAAGCATAAAAATCAGTGTCATTTTAGAAAACGTGTAATCTTATTGTACCTCAATATCTATAGCTTGAATCACTTAATAATGCTGCAATTTACATTGATAATTTTCATTCTAGTTCAAATGATCTTAATATTTAAGAGTTGAGGGGATTGAGCAGGTAAAGGTTATTATATTGCTTGCTTACTTTTCATCTGGTACTGTGGAAAAAAGCATAAGAGTACTGATTGAAATAGTTTTGGCTGGCAAAAATAGATATTTTCTTATTTTTTCTTTTTTAAACTTAAATCTTTGGCAGTGACCATAGCTCACTTCACTTCATGTTATTTTGTTCCTTTATTTTGGGAATTACATTTTTCAGAGTGCAAAAGGGATGAAAAATGTTTTGCAATTAGTTCAGTATGGTTTTAAACTTCACGACTTTGATGAAACACATGGGTATATGCAGAAGCTTAAGTTATTTTATAATCTTTGAAACCAAGAATATGTCTAACTACATTCATTTATTTGTTCTTGTGCCTTCTGTTTAATGCTAGCATTTCATGTCTGTACAGTTGAAGAGAAATGGCTGGGCTGTTAGGCTCTAATCCTATAAATTTCTCTTGGTTCATTTATTTAAGCAAAATGTGTTCCTGGGAGTTTCTGTGTGGTATTAAGTCTGTGGTCCCATGTGTAAGCATCTAAAGAGTCAAAAAAAAAAAAAGGACTCTGTCTTCTTACTTTGTTGATCATGAAATTTATGATAAATTATTGTTTTGAAAAATCTGATTGAAGTGGATTTTAATATATGAGATTAAAATTATGCTAATGGTGATATCTGAAAACAGTATTTGAACGTTTATTTCCTAGGGGTTTCACAAACTGATTAGCTGGCATGTATTCTTACGCTGCTATGTTTCTGAAGCTATTATTTTCTTTTAAGGAAGTAAATCAAATAAGTCTTTCAGTGTTATAGGAAAGAAGAAAAATGTGCAAGTATTGCTGTCATGCCACACCCAGTAAAAAATTGACGTAGCTATAAGATTTTATGATAAGATCTATCAATGGATTTGTTTTCAGAAGTACTAGTATTACTATAAATTGCAAATCCTGAGATATAACAGCATCACAAATCCTTATCTAGAATCAGTCATGGATAAATGTACCTTGTACACGTAAGTGTACAAGATGATCTGTATGTGGATCTCACTGGTTTAGGTCACTAACTAACCCTTGAACATAAATGTGATGAACTGATCCTCACAGTAAGGAGGATGTTGATCTGATCCTAACTATGCTTCTTGGTTGGGAGATGCAAAAGCACATCTTGTGGGTTGGGAAAATGAGAGAAACTGACAGTGATTTGCACAAGGCTACATAGTAAATGAGATGAAGCTAGAATCTCAGTCTCTCACTAGACTTAGAATTATGATCAATTATGAAATTGTAATACATTTTATTAAATTATTAATATTGTTAAGTATAATTCTGTTTATATATTTATAAAATAGCTTCTTAAGTTTTAAGTTACACCAGTCCTTCATTTGCAGCCTCCTGATATGACTAGCTTGTGTGCAATAAAAAATTGCCAGGCATATAAATGTTGGATGCTTGACTGTATCAAATTAACAACCTTCAAAAAGTGATTACCAGAAATTCATTTAATATTATATCTTTGCTGTAGATGCAAAAAAATCACATGAGCAAACATTGATTTATATATTGAACTTCAGATTTTGCTGAGGAAAGTTTTAGGAAAAGGTCTTTCATCCCCATTTGCCTTCAAAACTTCACTTAGCATTCTGCTCATACTCAATTTTAATTGCCACGTTATAGTTTGCAAAGATGGTATGCAGCTGTAAAATGCTGCACTTTATTGCAGCAAGAGGAATATTTATCTGAACAGATACATTACTGTTACTGTAAAGAATGGGCCTATTTTACTTTATCAGCAGCTGAGGGGAAGGTTAATGGCTGTGATGTATCTTTTACGTTGTGTGTGAAACATGGAGTGCTCTGCACTGTTAAGATTTACAGTGTGGAAGACAAAGCCTGTGCTATTCCAAGCACTCTCTAAACAGCAGACTGTAAACTTGGGAATTAACTTCAAAACCCCTAAATATCTTAAAACAACATTAAGACTGTAAAAGAAAACAATTTCTTCACATAAATACATACTTTTAAGCTTAAGTGCATGGGAAGACCTTATAAATTTTCTGGATGTCTCAAGCAAGCAAAGAATGCAGGTAACCAGGATGTTTTCAATATTCATCGTATTTCCGTCTGTAGTGCGGGATACAGGAAGAAAGTCAGACAAAAATACTGTTCATTTTTACTGTACAGAGAGTCAGTACCATTAGAGAGGACATAAACATCCTTTAGGCTGTTATTGGGAAGTCCAGTCTATTCAGCAAGAAGGGCCAGATGGAAGCTTAGATCCATATGGATACAGTGACAAGTATCAGGGGTAAGGGAGGTGCTTGGTCTTGGGTTTTCCATCTTTTTTTGTCCTGTAGCTGAAAGCAATAGAATGGTGACAAACCATCCCTCTGGGATGAGGTACCCCTATGACTATTAGCTGGACCACTGTAGGATCACTGCAGTTCTGGTAGGACAGACTATAATGCCAGTTGGTATGGTAATAATTAGGACTGTGTCCATTAAAGATTGTGTATTCTGTATTTATGAAAGCTAGTGAGAGTACATAAAGAGTTTGATCACTAGAACAATGCCATATAATTAGTTACCATAAAAGGGACTACTTTTGTTACCTGTAGGGAATAATCCGTCTGTGAACTTTCAGCTGTGGCAGCAAACAGTTCATGTGTGTTGTAGAGTTGGAACCATCATTATATCTCAGTAAATAATTTGATATATTTTCATGTTTTGAAATGTAGAAGTTTGTTCTGAGAAGTGGAAGGAATGGTGCCACTAGGGTGCTATTGATATTACTTATAAAAGTTTGTACATTGAACTCTGAGTTTCGATTTCACAGCTAAAAAAATAATGTTCCACAAATTCGCATTATTTAGTTTATTCTATTTTATTTATCCATCAATAATATTCCCTTGATTTAAAGACTTGATTTAAAAGCTAGACATATCTTGATGAAATCTTCCACTTATGATTAATTTTATTTTCTGAAAGATCCCATTTTTAAATTTTCTTTTAAGCCATTTTGGTTTGGTTAGGTAACCAAGCTTCTTTTAATATATTGTACTTTTCAAAATGCAATCAATTATTATAGCTTCAGAGCTTTAGTTTGAGTATTTTTGTGATGGAGTATAGTTCCAGGGAAGAAATAAGTGTTTATCTAGTAAAAAAGATATGATTTTGTTTTTGTGTCATACTACATCAACCAGAGAAAATTAATTGTAGTTCTATATATTAAAATAATCTTTCCACAAAGTGATAAAGAGGAGTATAACTTTCTCCTTAGTAGTGAAGCTTGCTCAATCCCCAGGGAAGATATCATTAATTGCCTGTTTCTCTTTCTTCTCATTTGATTATCTCCGATAACCTTCACAGACATTCCAAACTTTTCAAATGAGAACATCCTTCTTTTCTTTATAATAAGGTAGCAAGAGCATTAACTACCTTCCATCTGCAATATTTCATAGTCTGTCAGACTTAGTACAGACCTAAAAAAAAAGATAAATGTTTTGGGATAATTCTGTAATACTTTCCATTTGACATTAAGTATCTTTTTGAGAAAGAGATGTAATAGGCAATGTTGCTATACATGTAGATATGCACTAAAAATAAGTGTGTAAAAGACAAGGCTTTTTCTTTAATCAAGTAGCCAGACATTTTACTTGCTTATTTATTAATTTTTTTTTTTCCTCATACACAGTGCTAAAATGAGGAGGTCAGTGTGGGAAGCAGCTGGCACATTTGTTTGCAGGTGCAAGTCTGAGATCTTATCTTCTCTGCAGCTTTAGGAAAACTTCACACTTCTTGTGTTTCACTTTCACTTTTAACAACCAAGATGGTTTTCTTTTTTAAAAAAATAAAGATCTAACTACGTGCTATGCAATTAATACTGTGATCATAGAAACATAGAATATTTTGGGTTGGAAAGGGCCTTAAAAGGTCATCTAGTCTAACCTCCCTGCAAAGAGAAGGGAGGATCAACTAGATCTGATTGCTCAGAGCCTCATCCAGCCTGACCTGGAATGTTTCCAGGGGTGGGGCATTTACCACCCACCTCTCTGGGCAACCTGTTCCATTGTTTCACTGACTTCATTATATCCAGTTGGGATCTGCCCTCTTAGTTTAAAACCATTATCCCTCTCACAACAGGCCCTGCTAAGGTTCTACAGTTCCAATTTGACTTTGTGGCTCTTCCCACTGTATTTCTTATTTTGTTGTAGCTATAGAATGTCCTTTCCTTTTATCTAGAAGTAAATGCAGTATTTAAAGGTGCTGTTGTCCCTCTTTGTTGCTTCTGTTGACATAAAGATTTCTTTTGCCCCGAGATCNTCTCTGGGCAACCTGTTCCATTGTTTCACTGACTTCATTATATCCAGTTGGGATCTGCCCTCTTAGTTTAAAACCATTATCCCTCTCACAACAGGCCCTGCTAAGGTTCTACAGTTCCAATTTGACTTTGTGGCTCTTCCCACTGTATTTCTTATTTTGTTGTAGCTATAGAATGTCCTTTCCTTTTATCTAGAAGTAAATGCAGTATTTAAAGGTGCTGTTGTCCCTCTTTGTTGCTTCTGTTGACATAAAGATTTCTTTTGCCCCGAGATCAGCTCAGTTGGTGAGAGCATGGTGCTAATAATGCCAAGGGTGTGGGTTCCATCCCCGGACAGGCCATTCACTTGAGAGCTGGACTTGATGATCCTTGTGGGTCCCTTTCAACTCACAATATTCTGTAAATCTGTGACATATTCTAATGTATATTTTACCTCCTCTTTTTCAGGGATCATGTCATAGTAATTGCTTGAAAGTATCTTCCTAGAAACTCTTTTGGGTTTTGTTTGTTTGATTATTTGTTATTCTTTGTTTTTTTTATTACTAAATTCATTCTCAGTTTGCTGAAATACTCTCTGATTTTGCTAGGTGTAGTATCCATATAGCTCACACTGATGGCAGGTTTCCCAAAGCTTCTTTGTGGAAACTATCTTCCAACATATTCCAAGGAGTTCAGTGTCTATGCACTTCTCTAGTTCCTGCAGCCAAACTGAGAACATGTCTTTCCAAGATGAGTGATGATACAAGTAAATCATTTGTGACCCCTGCAGCAATGCCAGCGCTGAAAAAAATCCTGTTTAAGGCCATTAACAGCCATGACATCCTGGATTCATAAATCATCTGGTTCAGTTTCTAGCTGGTTATTTTTTTTTGCTCCAGCCCCTGAGGAAAGAAGCTGCCACAAAGTAGAACTGTATAAGGTTTAGGTGTGAATGCCCTAAATTCATTCCATGGCTCCCTGTTCCTGCATCTGCTCCACCTGGTAAGGCTATCTGCAAGCCTGTAGGTGAGAAAACAAGATGATGTAAGTGAAAAGACACATTTGTGTACTGCCAGCATAATGAAAAGACCTGCTTTTTCAAAAAAAAATCAGAGATTTCAGTTTAAATTATGACTTCTAGAAGAAAATACAGAATAGAATTTAAATAATGAAAGCTTCCACTAGAATAGCTACAGATTTAAATAGTACACTGAGTTTCTGGTTGCTACATAATTCCCTTCAAACTAAAGCTATCATAAGCAGGTAGATCTGGAGTTAAAATATTAATAATGAGACCACTTTTGGCAACCCAGAACTGCTCGCTCTTCAAAAATTTGGTTCCCAACACTGAATTTTGCAATCAAATTAAAGGAATCATCCTACCGTTAAATTCAGATCCAAGCTTTGCCTCACACTTTAGTGGTATCAATATTTAGGAGCATCAATATGTGTCTCTTTCTAACACTGAGGTTTTTGACATGCGTTGGTGCCCTTTTAAAGGCCTCATTGTATTTAGATTCTGTTTTCATTTTTCGTTTTACAAAACCTCTCTCAGTCCAGTGCTATCAGTGAGAAGAAATTCATATCGTAAACCTGGGATAAATAATGAGACTCAAAATTCCCAGGTCATGTTAAGTTTTTGGTTTTTTCCTTGAGAACACACATTCTGCAGAATTCACATCCACTAAGGTCTGGGTGCTGTAGATAAATGAAATATACCAGTGGTTATTAATGGTTAGAGCTGTATGTGCCACTTGGGTTTTGTTTTTAGTTTGTTCATTTGGGGCTTGGGTGTTGTTTTTGGGGGTTGTGTGTCTGTTGGGCTTGAGAAAATAAGTTTTAATCCATTATGGTTTTTGCTGTATTTCGCTCTCAAGTACACCTTGAGCATTATCACAACCTGCAGCATAGGTGCTGATAGCCACCCAAGCTCTTTAAGTAGAATAAAAGAAATTCATAGTAAATAAAATTTTTCCAGGTGAGTTTACTCTTCATATTTGTTAAAATAAATGGTCGTGAGTTCCATTAAGAGAATCTTTTAAATGTAATAAAGTAAATGTTAGTGTAAAAAAAGGAGATAATGAGCTTTGCCCTCAAACATTGTCTAGGGTCATAGAAGCCCTAGGTTAACCTATCAGGATTCCAGAGCAGTGCAGGTCTCCCAGAGACTCACATCTGCCAAACCCAGACAGATGTCTTGCGAATCCTAGGACACTAAAAACAGCGCTTGACGCCACCATCTATCGAATTAATCCTGTAAAGGACCTCAGTATTTATGAGTTCTCCAGATTTTCCAAAAAAATTCAAGCCCGATGCTAGTTGAGAGAATACTTTTTTCACTATGTAAATCTCAGATATGATTTCTGAAGTCAGTTGATATCTATCCCCACTGTGATAGTTTGGCAATGCAACCAGAACAATTCAGCGTTCTCAGAATCCTATATTCTCTCAACTCAGAAGGTTTTTATAATTTCACTCATTGTACATGTAATGTAAAACAATGAAGTTACTTGCCCAAGGCTAGAGAAGTCAAAAATAACAATAAAAAATAGTGATTTTGATTCTTAATCTCTTGCACAAATACAGTTTCCATGTTGCTGCTGTGAGAGCCACATCATCTCTGGTGCATTTACTCTTGAATATCTAAGTGAATTACTTTCAGAAATTCAGATGTGAAACTAAAGAGGTATTTCCACATGCCAGTGTTAGACTTGTCTTAGGTCCAAGACATGTTTGTCTTGCAGGAGAAACAAAGAATAAAGCATTACATGAAGCTATACATGTTATTCGTGCTTTCAAAGACAAGAGGCTTTGATCGATATCACCCTTGAAGGCAGGGAGGCCCTGCAGAGAGACCTTGACACATTGGAGAGATGAGCAATCACCAACCCTGTGAAGTTCAACAAGGGCGAGTGCCAGATTCTGCACCTGGGATGGGACAACCCTGGATGTACGGACAGAGGGGGGAATGAGAGGCTGGAAAGCAGAGCTGAGGAAGGAGACCTGGGGTCCTGGTCAATGAGAAGTTCAACACGAGTCAGCAGTGCCCTGGCAGCCAGAAGGGCCAACCCTGTCCTGGGGGGCATCAGGCCCAGCATCGCCAGCCAGGCAAGGGGGGGGATTGTCCCGCTCTGCTCTGGGCTGGGACAGCGTCACCTCGAGTCCTGGGGGCAGTTTGGGGCACCACAATAAAAAACCAATATTCAGCTATGGGAGAGCGTCCAAAGGAGGGCTACAAAGGTGCTGAAGGGCCTTGAGGGGAAGCCATATGAGGAGTGGCTGAGGGCACTTGGTTTGTTGAGCCTGGAGAGGAGGAGACTGAGGGGAGACCTCACTGCAGTTACAACTTCCTTGTGAGGGGCAGAGGAGGGGCAGGCATTGATCTCTGCTCTGTGGTGACAGTGACAGGACCCGAGGGAATGGCCTGAAGTTGTGTCAGGGAAGGTTTAGGTTGGATATCAGGAAAAGGTTCTTCACCCAGAGAGTGGTTGGGCACTGGAACAGGCTCCCCAGGGAAGTGTTAGCAGCACCAAGCCTGGCAGAGCTCAAGAAGCGTCTGGACAATTCCCTCAGGTGCATGGTGTGATTCTTGGGGATGTCCTATGCAGAGCCAGAAGTTGGACTTTGATGATCCTTGTGGGTCCTTTCCAACTAAGAGTATTCTGATTTTGTGATTTCATGAATATTCTTAAAGAGCTACATGTTGTATTTTCATAGATATACTACTGTCTGCTCTAGAAAAATAAGCTTTCATATAAAAATAAATTTTATTTCATTAATTTTGCCATAACAATAATAAACATTACATTATTTTTTTTCCTAGCTCTAACTTCTAAAAGATCATTAGTATTTGCTATAATCTGTAAATGCAGACTAATTGATAGTGAACAAACAGAGCTCTCTTTTCAAGTGCAAACTTTGTTTTAGTCATCTGTTTGTCATCACACTGTTTGTCAATACAAGTATCATGACTTGGACACTTATATATTTGGGACTGGACCCAAATTGCTGGTGAAATTCACAGAAGTACTGATGCACAATCAGCAGATTCTGACACATATATTTAAATTTAAACACATGCTTTAGTTAATAGTTTTGTGTTTGTTGAACTGTTGAAAGATTGAATAAATTGTGCATGACCTAAAACAGCGAGGTGGAAAGTTTTGGTTATCATCTGTTGATCATTAGTTGATTGTAATTCAACTGTTTGTCATTGTTAGCTGTACCAGGTAGCTGGGAGACAAGTTGCTATGGAATAGAAAGCTTTCTTCCTAAAGCATTTCATTTTTTCACTTAACTAAGAGGAAGGGTAATCTATTGGTAAAATATAATGTAGTTGCTTCAGTATCTCTTCTAGATTTATGAATCGAGAAATTTATGTCACAGAGCAAGTATTATAGATCTGATAGATCCCCAGATCAAAATGTACTGGTTACTTACGCTGGAAAAAGTATTCCTAACATTTCTTACATTCCAAAGTGTATTGACCAAAACCATGAGATTGCTTTTTCTCTGCGGTTAAACTTTATTACAATGCCACTAGTCTTATTATTTGAACTGCAATTATGATCACTATGGAAACTCAAATTTGTGACTCAGTTTTTCAGATTCAAAGGGCTTATTTCATCTAATCCAATTAAATAAGATGAGAGTAACATCTCTCCTGAATAACAATAGTGGCTTTGTGTTTTTTGTTTGCTGTCACAGAAATACTTAGTAGTATTTAAGTTTTCTGTTTCAGCTATTTAAATAACCTAATATTAAAAAGAAATAACAAAAAGCTGCCTAAAACAATACAGATGGTTCTATTAATATCCATGACAAGAGAAAAACAAAGACACAATAAATTGGTATGCACACCTTATTAAAAGCATTGAATAAAGGTCAAGTTATTTTGAGAGACAGATTACTGAGGTAAGAAGACATTTTCCATATGTTGAGCTTTGTTTCTTCTTTTCCATCTTCCCTCCCTCTTCCTAATTCATTTTTGGAAGACAAGAAGAACCAAATAAGATTGCTATACTATTGCTATCACTATTGTTATCACTATGGCAATCCATATCACTATTACTTCCAATTTTCTTTTTTCTGAAGTCTGAGGACTTAGAATGTGATGTAAAAGCATGATTCATAAACTTTTTTGTTAGTTTTTAAAAGTGATTTGTAATATTATTTGGTTCTGCATTGGTATAATCCCACAATATTATCCATATACTCTGTCAAATGATTTCCCGAACTTCTTTTTTGAGACATTTTTATTCTAGAAATTATTCATTATGTAATCCAAAAGCATTGCCAAAATTAAACCTTCCTAACTATCATGAGGGTGAGATAGTCTTTCTACATCACTTATATAAAAATTTATCTGCTTAAAAGCAGAATTTACCTCACCCTAAAAGTCCATGATAATAGTGCTTCTCCTAAAAAAATATGTTGAGATACCATTTCAAACTCAGTCTCTATACTTAAATTTGAATTAAGTGAATGAGAATTCAGGCAAATGGATTTTGTGTATTGGAGAATTGGGGAAGCTGTTTTAAGGAGAAGTCAATAGAAACATGTACTGTATGTTCCCAAAAATGGACAAGCAATGGACAAGCAAATTAGGAAAAGAAATTACAAAGATGACTCAACATTCACTTTTCTTCATGTTTGATTTTCTTGGGAGCTTGGGGGAGAACGTGTGTGTGTGTGTGTGTGTGTGTGTGTCTGTGTGTGTGTCTGTGTGTGTATGTGTTGTCTGTAGGGTTGCTCTTTCCTCCTTTAACCTTAAGGTGCTGCCTCTTTTTTTCCCATAATTGCATGGTTGTTGAACTGAGTAGAAAATCCCGTAACCCCAATGAAACAAAATTTCTTTAGGCCCAGCTTAGAGAATTGTAAGATTTTAAGGATTTTCTTTTCTAACATTCCTGATATGTCTCTTCATGTCACCCTGAACCTCTAGTGCATTTTTTTATAATACTTTTAACTAACCCTGTGAAGGAGAAATATACGAGGACAAAAAGTCTGAAGTTGATATAAAACTCATGTCAAAGGAGTCCTCAAGTTCAGTTTCCTACAACTACATGTATTTTCTCCTAAACCTATCATACTCCATTGAAAATTAAATTAGATTTTTGTGCCATTACTTAGAATATGCATAGTAGGCTACCATTTATCTTGCATTTTTCCTGGGCTTAAATAATTGTGATCATGTAAGAACAAAGATCCAGTGATAATACATCTATTAAATACTGTATTTTTAATCAAGCATTGTCTGATTGTTACAGATTTCAAAAATAGAAAACTAAAAGGAGAAAAATTTAATTGATTGAAGTGTTCATACATTGATAGTGTGGATAGCATCCAAATTAGAGAATTATTTTAATGTTTTAGTTAAGAGAGAAAATAGCTCAACTTTATTGTTATAGAAAAAAGGTCTATTGAAAGAAATGGAAAACTGATACAAAATATTCCCATTGCCAGTCAAGCATCCCATCCATAGGTTTACAAAAAAACTGTTCATGTTTTTAATGTGCAGTTTAGATACAGAAAGGTGGAAAGTAACAGGAAAGCATGCCTGAGAAATTTTATTTTGCGAAGTCAAAATCCTCTAGTGCAGAAAACTGGATTTTGCCCTTGTTATAGATTAAAAAAAAAAAAGAGAGAGAGAAATGCCCTTTAGGTGAATTTCTTGCTGAGGAAGAGGGCTTGCTTAACTTACTCACAGCCCTAGAACTGCGTGGTTACCTTCCTTACCCTCAATGTTACATAATATGAGGAAAAATGAAAGGGTATGTTTCATTGTCTATGTTCTCCGAGAAAAAAAAAAAAAGGCATTTTCTCTTCTAGATAAAGTTGTTAATTTATTTCTTCTTTCTTTTCATATTATTTTTAAAGCTGTGACTTTTTCAGATATAGACTTCCTCTACTTCCATGTGTGGAATCTAGACTCTAATCTCTCAAAAGTTTTACTGCAAAGTACATTAATAATTTAACTGTATTTTCTGGTTCATATTAAAAAATCTTCAGAACGGCAAATAGATCTTCAATATTCAAATGAATATAGAGAGACTGTTCTCATAATGAGGACCAAATTTTCCTGTGATGCTCATTTTTGTTAGCGATAAGAGATCTGCACCTTACCAGGTCTGCTTTGTCCATCAGATCTTAGAGTTGGGTTTTTTTATGAAAGAAAAGGGGAAAGATTTCAACACTGTTTAGAATGCTTGGGGCATAAAGAAAGAAATGTAATTTTAGCTAGGGCTTGAGTCCAAGATGCTCACAGCAACTTATTATAGGAGAAGAGGATTTGCAGAAGTATGAGTTCTTAATTGTAAAGTCTGAAACACACAGGCAGGAGTCAGAAAACTTTGAAGTTCAAGCCAATTCCATACTTAACATTTGCTGAGCTTTTTATCTCCATGCAGCAATGATCTTTTTACTAATATCTGCTTTTGATCCCACCAGTGACATTGTTTTCAAATGTCACTGGTGCCTCATGAGCTTATTTAAACATGTATTCAGGCAAGGTGAACGTTCCAGTGTGCAAAAAATTATCTAAAATACAAAAGTTTTTCAGCAGTCATAGCATTAAGAATGGACCTTAAAGATGATCTAGTTCCAACCCTCCTGCCATGGGCAGGGACACCTTCCACTAGACCAGGTTACTCAAAGCTCCGTCCGGCCTGGCCTTGAACACTTCCAGGGATGGGGCTTCTCTGGGCAACCTGTTCCAGTGTCTCACCACTCTGGCAGAGAATAATTTCTTCCTGATAGTTGATCTACCTACCCTCTTTCAATTGAAGCCGTTTCCCCTTGTCCTATCACTACATGCCCCTGTAAAAAGCCCCTCTGTGGCTCTCTCGTAGTCCTCTTTAGGCACAGGAAGGTGCTATAAGGTCACCCAGAAGCTTTCTCTTCTCCAGGCCAAGTAGCCCCAATTGTCTCAGCTTTTCCTCATTGGAGAGGTGCTCCATCCCTCTCATCATCTTTGTGGCCTCCTCTGGACTCACTCCAACAGGTCCATGTCCTTCCTGTGCTGGGAATCCAAGAACTGAATGCACTCCTCCAGGTGGGACTTCAGTTCTTTGCGATTAAAACCATTTAGACTGTGAACATTCCTTATGTTCTGAGGCAGGAAGAAAAACCTTGGTTTTGCAGTTTAACCAGTGACATCTAGCATCTAGATAGCTTAATCAGTTAATGGAGATAATTTTCCAGAGTTCCAATATAGAACTATGAAAGGTATTTCCAAGGATTATAGCTGATGTAAGTATGCAGTTACTTTACCTGAGATCAAGAGACAATTGA
The DNA here is from genome assembly GCA_013397565.1 of Ptilonorhynchus violaceus. Taxonomy (NCBI): domain Eukaryota; kingdom Metazoa; phylum Chordata; class Aves; order Passeriformes; family Ptilonorhynchidae; genus Ptilonorhynchus; species Ptilonorhynchus violaceus. The sequence continues at coordinate 430,968 of VZRJ01010184.1, read as the reverse complement.
CAGTACACTATCTGGGTCTTTAATGATTTTCTCAAAATTAATTACTTCCTTTTTAATATAAAAAGGTAAACATGGTCATCAATCTGCTATGAAGGAAACAATTCTGTGTGCAGGTGCTCAGCTACAGAATGAAAAAGTGCATTATGCCTTTATTTATTTTGTTTATGATACTTTTATTATGCAAACATTACACCATCATATTTCTATAAAATATACTAACGTTTAAAGGGAGGATTTTACTTTTCTTCCTTAGCTGTTACAAAATTTGTTAAGGTTCCTTTCCTGGTAGGCACTCTGTAAAGGCAGCATGTTGTGCTGAGCCAGCAGAGATTAGACTAAATGAGAACCCACTTGCTATAAATTTAACAGGGTTCATTTTCTAAAGCGACTGCTTTATGCATCTGCAAATGGAAAGAAATAGAGCAGCAAGCTCTTAATTTTTCCTACATGTATAATAACTGAAGTACTGAATGTTGTGATATAAATCTTCAAAGAAATATTATTTTTTTAGGTACTAGAACAGAGTACTATGCTCCAAAAAGGGGAGATGATGGAGTATTTTTGTATTACGTACCTTCAGTAAAAAATACCTGTTTGGTTTTTTACCTCTCCACGACATTTTTCTAAATATTGGAGTTTAAATTACTGGATTGTAATGTTCTGTAAACTTCTGCATTAGTGATTGTGTGAGGGTAAAACATTATATAAGTTTCAATAGTGCATGTAAAATCTGTTTTTACAGCATATTTATTCCAGATTCAATCCATTTCCAGTTCAAGTTACTGATAATAATTCAGCTGACTGGAATGGAACAGGATCACTAGATTGCATATCAATTGCTGTTAGCCCATAATGTGAATGACTTTAAAGGCAGGAATAGGCTTTCTAGCAATTTACTGTTTCAAAACTATCCCAAATAGGTGGGTGCTTTAAAGACAAGTGTGAAAAAATTGTCTTTCTGCACAATTTCCGCTTCTAAGTCAGCTTTTGTGCATATTGAACAGAGTAATGAAAATGTAGTGTGTGGTCATGAATACTCACTGTACACCTACCTCTTCAGAATTCTTTGTGTCAAAAAGTATTACTTGCCATGAGTTTGGGGCTTTTAAGTTATATCATACAAATTCAGAGAAACTTTTCATATAGTACCATATAAATGAAAAACATAATAAAATCAGGCTACTCAAAAAAAGTTACATGTCTAGATAGGTCTTGGACAAAATGAAGGAAATAGCAGGAGAATAAAGAAGCTACTAATGCATCCAAAAGGTATGTAAAATATCTGCCTTGCACAAGGAACTTAAGTACTTGTGTGCAAAAGAGATGTTCAGAGAGTAATGACACTCCAAATAGCAATAAAATAATATCTGATTATCAGAATTGCAATTAATGCATTGTCAGGCCAGATAAAATAGCTTTTTCTTTATTTTTCTAGAAATAGGAATTAAATACTTGTGCAGTTAAACTTGAGATGGCACTAGATTTTTTTTTAATTTGTTTCAGAGAAACTTTCTGCACGGTGCACTACATTTTTAATAGAATTTTTCAACATAAAATCAGAAAACATTTTCATAATTATATCTTCATAACATCTTTTAAATCTGTGCATGGCTCCTCATGATAAAATTTCCTATGTCTTTTCTCTCTCTAAATTACAGTCTAATATAGGGGTAGAATATCTTGTATAGAATATAGATAATAACCAGCAAAAGTAGTGATTCAGCATTGTGGGAAAACAAAATTTCGGTTTGGTAATTTGTTGCATTTTGTTCTGACATCAATATATGGTAATTTCACCCTAGTTATAATCTATCACATAGAGTAACATTTAGTACATTTTTACCCATTAACAATGAGTCACATATATAAATCTGCTAGGAAAATTGGCTAAATAAATGGAAACTGATATTATTAAAAGATATAGATATATGTGTATATGAATGATGTATTTATATTCTGGAAGAAATTGTTGGGGATTTGTATTACTAGAAATTGGAATGTTCAGCTTTCAAGGAAGATTTTCTTTATGGATATTTTACTGTATACACTATACTGGTTTTGTATATTTTTTACATCTTATTTGAATAATAATATTAGTATGTTCACTTGTGAAATAGAAGTGAACAAACAAGGTGCTTAATATTGCAGTCTTAATACAGTGTACTCCAAAGCTATAGACAGCAAAATTTATGCAATCTATGCTATTTTACAAAATCTATACTACTTTATAAGAAAAAAAAATTCTGGAATATTTTAGTTAATTGTGCAGAGGTAGTTTCATGCTACCTTATCTGCTTTGCTTGAATATTCTGAGTGTCATAGCTCTGAAAGGAAAAATAGGTTATGAAAATACTTGATTGTACTTTTTTGCCACAGTGGAAGCTGAGAGTAAAAGGATAGGGCAGGGAATCAGCGGTAAGTCTAAAATACCAAGAGAACTTGCATGGCAGCATTTTCCAAGATCTGTGGGCGCTAGAAATGCATTCAAGGCTTTCACCATTTTGCTTTCAGTGTCTTAGATTCTTGGGCTGAGAGGAAGATGTTCCAGCTCAGAGCATGGGGTTTGCAAGTCCTCATGGCTGCACTACAGGGTGTGTCAAAACAAGATGACAAATTATAATTTTAATTCTAGAGCCTCGTCTGAGCATGACTCCATTGCAGAGATCCTAAAAATCCTATGTCAAGGTTTCTAACTCACTGAGGCCTCTCTAGCTCCCAGGTTCTGGGTATTTTCATTTGAAAATCTCCTGTCCCTCCGAGTTGCACAGTTCCGTGGCATCATGGAAGTGATCATGATCCCTTTTTTCCCTCTGTATCAGTTGCCCCAAATGATAGGCTGACCTATAAGCAACTGAAATATTTCATGGGCAAACAAAAATAACTGATCTCAGTTCTCCATCTTTGCAAATGGCATTTAGTAACATGCCATTCCAAGTTTCCTGGACATGGAGGAGAATCAGGACCCTACTACTTCCTGTGAAAAGATTTGTCTCTCTCAGTGCTACCAACAGGTTCTGTCTGTTCAGCAGTGTTATTAAATAGGAAATTCTGTCCTTCTCACCTTTAGCCAAATAAATTCACACATGCTAAATTTGCTTAAATTATCATATTCTAATGTCTGTAGAAATAGAAAAATAAAAGTGTAAAATTTTCTTCAGTCTTTGATATGACTTGGGATGCAGATAATGATGACTCATTTCACTGAATATTTATGTATTTATTTACTTCTGTCATACTGAACTGGACATTTATATGATTTTGTTCAGCCTAGGTAGACCTATCCCTTAGTAAAAGAATATTGAGAATTGGACCCTTATTGGCAATGGAATTAAAGAGGGAACATCAAATTACTCTTTCCAGTTATAAGAGCATATGCACACAATTTCAGGCCCCGCAGCTTAAATGAAAGCATGGATGCGTCTTGGGGAGGCTGTCAAATCATGGGAATATGCTCTAGGAATTGGGACTTGATGCTTGACTAGAAAAAACTATTCCAGAAAATTTAGTGATCTTTTTAGAGGAAAATGAGCATATAATTTTTTATATGTAGATTTGAAAATAGAGAATTGGTTTCAGCAATTGTTGTAAAAAATTTAAAACTTTCCTTAATCTGTGAATGAAAAAATAGTCTTCCAACACGGTCTTATGTGTTAAACTCTCATGTTTAGCTAATTGATGCTTAGATTCCAAATTGCAAATAAAATTCAACTTTTTTTTTTTTTTCAAAAATGGTTCCGTTGTTTTTTTATTCAAATTTCCCAGTCTTCAGACACCCCGGATTTATAAAGTATATATCACATATTCTTGAAGTAGACAATGCTGACTCAGGCATTGTGGCTTTGAGCCTTTGCTCTGATAATGTCACATTCAAAGAGGTGTAAATAGCCAAGAGTTGTTTATCCAATGCTGTAAACTATAATTGATTAGAATAATTTGCCTTTCATTACATGGGTACCAAAGCGAAATGAAATAACTTAGTGAGGATATTTCATTTTGCAGTAGTGCTAAAACAGCAATAAATGTTACATTTTTAAGTCAATGGCCTTATTTTCCCGACTTACTGTACTTTGATTTGTATCTGTGGACATTCTTGGAATGAATAGCTGGGCTTCTTTTACATGAAAATAAATCCAAATCTTCAGTCATGATTTTGTGTTCAGTCTGTGAAGTTAGAATACAACCAGTCTAAAATAAAACCTGAACAAAAGTGTATATCATAGACATTGGGTGCACAACACAAGCTGTTTTGCTGTCCACATCAATTTCTGTTGTACATATGGAAGCATACTAAAGACTGTATTTATTTATTTATTGTAGCATTAAGAAACCAGGGGTTTGTGATGTCAAGAGGGCTTGGCTTACATTTAATTTTCTTTTACCTTTCGTGAATGAAACTAGCAATTGGCCAAAATCCGTATATTTTTTGCTTTTATAATGAAATCTGTTTCTGTCCACACAAGCAGTAAAGGAGCAAATGCAATTATTGCATCAGTTAGATATTATTAAGAAAAGTCTCTGATGTATTATTGACAGTCTACGAGGTCTTTGGAACTCATGAATTCTTAAATTAGCTTTCATTATTAGACAAGGTTGTGAAGCAAACATTCCATAATATTTGGAGAGCAGATATAGTCTTTGGAGAGGAGATTCAGCATAAAAGCTTGTATTGGATACATTGAAATGACTGTTTCATGGAACAAATTTTTGGGGTGTCCTTGAACATAAGTATCACATGGAATTGCATGTATCTGTAGTCAAATCTTCTTACATATATAAACCTTATATATAACGATAAATTTACAGTCCAGAGTCATACCTTCCATTTGACAGTCCTGTGGACAATAAATCTCTCCTTCCTATGTTTTATGGCTCTCATCTTCTGTAAACATGTATTTACACAAGTGAGCAAGGCTGTGGGGTGCCCAGAAACTTTAATGGGCTGTAAGATGTATGGAACTTTAATGAGTCTATGTGTCATCATCATGGTTGTTTAAGCAGGTTTCAAAGTGCTACATACTCACACTGCCCAGCTCTTGGTAACGGAACTATGAGTCTAATGTAATTTCAGTCTCTCTATAGACAAGGGAAAAACAGAATCTCTTCCATGAGCAAAACAGAAATACTTCTTAATTCAGGCACCTATTTCAGGGTGATGATAAGCTGTGTCCCCTCCCACCCTCAATGTGAAACATCCGTCTAACACCTGAAAGAAAAAGAAGCAAGTTTACAGAAGATACACAGAGAGACAGGAGCAGTTAGAGAGCTAATAAGGCTGTTTTCATTATAGATTTCACTCACTGCTGCTGTTCACAAATCACTGCCATTTTAAATTTTTAAACAACTCTGTTGTTAAGAAAATAGAGGTGCATGTCAAGGTAGATTCTTGCCACTAATTGTTTTCACTCTAAAGAAAGAGACAAGGGTATGTAAAAGCAGCAGCTGATTTTCTATCCAAAATACAGGTCCCAGTGTCCCTAACGGCTTGATCTCAATTTCATAACATCAGCAATTTTAACAAAAATAATGGCAAAAACACCTCTGTGGCACTGTTAGGATAATCAATAGCACAGCATTTTTTTATCTGACAAAACTTAGAATATAGTTTAACTGAAAACATATCTGTGAGATTGTAAACATTTCAGAAAATGGCTTTACTCTCTGCATGACAATAGACCAGTACTTTAAAATAAGAGTTCTGTAGCTGAAATTACAGTATAGGATTAGCTTTACCTTCTAGAGTTTACCGAAATACCAGAAGGGGGGATTATTGTCCTAACTATATGCCACAGTTCTCAGTGATTTGATTTTAGTCCATTCTAAACTATATTAGCAGTAGTAGTGCACTGCATTAAAAGTTCACCTGAAGGAAAATGCAGTGACTGGAAAGCCACAAATTTCTTCATGTTTTGTACTGCCACCAGCACCAGTTCTCCCTTTGGTGCTGTGGTTTCTCCCCCGATTTTTCCTAGGTGAATGAAAACCTGTGCACATGGAACTGCTTCTGCATACAAAGTCGAGAAACATTCTTTTTCTGGACTGTTTTCCTTCCACTTTACAACAGACAATGTTGTTCTTATGAACTGCTGATGTTCAATTCCATCTTAGTTAAAGGAGGACAGTAATTGCTTTGTGAGAGTGAATACTTAAGTGGCTTCATAGAGTTATAGAGACATTTCTTCTTTTCTCATGAAACCTTAAACGAAAGTTTCCTGGCAGAATAGCAGAGCTGGAGACTGAAAGAGTGCTGTATGCATCACATACCGTGGTGTGATGCTGTTTTTCTTATTTAGTCATCTGCTACTGGCCACTCCAGGAAGGAAACTGGGCTTGGTGAGATTCTGATCTGACAGAAGCCATTTCTGTGTTCCTTTATACCTTCAGAAAATGTGTCAAGTACAGCATGAACAGCTCTTTCATGAAATAAAAGTCCAGAAAAACATAATAAAATTCTGCAGCAAAAACATCAGTAATTTCTTCCCACTTTCTGCTTCTTCATGAACCTTGTGCCTATTCAAAATGCAAAATGCTTAAGCATTCTGGAGCTCAACAATGTATGCAGCACACTGGCTGTTAGTGGCAGTTCTTAAATTGTATCTGGCCTTTGTTGCAATACTAATTTGATTAGTATTCTTGAAGACAGGAAAGAGTTAAACCTCAATAAATTGTACTATACTGTTAATTGTAAATTTAATTAAAACGATACATAGTTTAGCATCTTGAAATGATACCTCTTCTTCTTGAGAGTCACTGCAAATCTTCACATATTTTCACTGCAGAGATATTAGAAGATATAAAATTGTTCTTTGAAACACAAAAATGTATTTTAAAGTATAGATTTTAATTACTGTAAGTCCATAGGCTTGTGTCCCATCTAAATGCTAGAAAATTCTAATCATTAAAGCAACATACATTTTGTAATACTTATCTCCCAAGAGAAAATCCTGAAGTTTCTCTGAGGCAAGTATTTTTCTCAAACTGTTGGGCTTTACAAATCCCACACAGAGTCCAATAGAAGCCTTGCAATGCCAAGTTGGCAGAGGCTGCAGTATTAGCTACAAGAAGGCTTAAGAAAGAGACTGTCAACATTTCCTCCTACAGACCCTAAATAGCTATGGGACATGAACAGAGCTTTGTATAAAAATGTGCTCTTGTCCAGCAAGTAAAGAAAATCAATTCTGAATTCATGCTATGGTGTATCATGACAGTGCCTCTACTCCTCTTCACTAGGTTTTTTCTCTGTAGAATTGCAGCAGAATATAGTCTCAGCCTGCCCTTTTTTAATGTTCATAATTTCAGTCGACTTAAGTGATTTCAACAAGAAAGACAAGGATTAGCTTTAGAAAGAATAATAGCTCCTCTCATTCTCTCTCCTCTATCATAAATAAAGAGACAGACTGAAAAAAATGTAGATAGTTAGCAACAGTGAAGTACATTAAGCTTAAAAAAGCACTGGATCATGATTCCACTTCATCATTTCATTTTAGGAATAACTCAGATTCAAAGTCTGTGGCATGATCAAAAATGCTGCTGCTTCTGGCCCGATGGACATAAATCTATGTATCTGTGCTGCTTTCCTTTTTGTCTTTAAGCAGTCAGATCTCTTTGTGATGAATGCCTTTGTTTTCTTCCACCTGCCCAGTAGATTGGTTGTTATATATTACCATGGAACATCATCTCATTTTAAATAGAATTCAAGATTTTCATCTTTGAAAACAAGCCAGTATAATGTCACTGTGCAAGATTAGACATTCAGTCTTTTCTTATGACAACTTCCAGTGAAATAGATATTCACAAGACATTATTTTGCTAATTTCTTACATTCTATAAAATACAACAGCTACCTGAGAGTAAACAGAGTTTTTATGAAGTGAAACCTCAAATATTAGTTTCGTAGTGGCTCACCTATTATACAAAACATAGAGAACAAGTAAACTGGGACTGATATTTTTTGGCTGTGTGTAAGAACACATTTTTGAACAATATAAGTCTCCTTCTGCTGTGGTATTTCAACTACCATGTAAGCACAAGTATTTAATTTCTAGCAGAAAAAATTTCTTTTTTTCTTCTCTCTTCAAACTACAGAGGACCAGCTCTTACAAGTTCTAGCTCAATATGGAGGTGCTTGTTTTAGGTGTTGTTATGTTCTCATCAAATTATCTAGATTTTGTGCAAGAAACCTGAAGACATTTGTTTAGGAATCCACCATTTGCATTTGTAACAAATTAATTTTATGCATTTTTTATGTGTTTCTACTCTTTAGAATAAAGCTCTTCTTTATTATTCTTTTGAAGGCATTTATTTTGTGAAATGATAGTGATATATTGCAGCAAGACGACTTTTCTGAAATTGAGCTGCTCTAATGAACTTCTGATGTGATATTTCAAAATTAAATTTTTCTTTAGACTTAAAATGGTAAATCAAATCTCTGTTTTCTTCATGAGGTAGAAAAAGGCACTGGGGAGTCTACTTTTGACCTTTCAAATTCTAAATGCTTACATTTTGTGGGACTTCTGAAGATAAATAGAAGAAAATAACTTCTTTTCCTGCCTCTCAAAAGAGTACATTTTCCCAGCTCCCTCTCAACTCAGCTATTACATTGGTAATTTCCAAGAGTTTTTTATTTCATACTCTGGAAATCATTCGTTCTTGGATCTTTTTACTTTCTGTTCATTTTTGCTTGGGCTAACATACTCAGTATTAAAAGAGATTCCAATCTGTATAATTTCACTTTTCTTTTTGACACCTCTTTGTAAACATTTCATTAATCTTTACTGCATTTAAGATTGATTGGCTGGTACTGGTATTTATTTTGGGGACTCTAGGTAAGCTACTGTGGCACTGAATATCTGAGACAGGGATACCATTCTGGAATAAGTTATCTGTCTTCATGTGTCTACATGAATAACCACAGCTCTGCTGTGTATTCAAAATGTCAATATCATGAATGGGCACCAGCTAAATTAAATATTTAAACAGCAATTCCTCTCCTTCTGAAGTGGTCTACCACTACAGTAAAATAAATCTCTTACCACAGGCCAATGCTTTGTATTGACTAAGGGTAGGATTTTCCTGTGGCCACCTATTGACATTTGAGATGTGCTGGGGTAGCTGAGACATCCTGATGTTGGTGTGTGACACAGAGCTGCAGAGACTTGCAACTCTCTGGGTGATGTCAAGGAGGGATACCCTTCATCTGGCAATATATGCTTATGCTTAGGCTCCTGAACCAGACTAACCCCTACAGCCAGGGTTTCCTGGCTACCAGTGCAATGCTTGATACTCTGCTTAATATTGCTACCTAATAATATCTGTTTAAAGGCATTTGGCTGCTTTGAAGTAGAAGCTTCTGGTTTTAAACAACTTTATTCCTCTCCAGCTGAAAGAGGTTTGTGACTTTCGAATGAGTTGTGAGTACGTGAGAAGCATCTGTTGGCTTCTTGTGTTTGCATGGGTTTATATTCCCAACTTCATGTTCAAACTGAGGGACTGACTTTATGCCTATTTAGTTTTCCTTTTAGTACAAGCATTGATATACTTGGCTAGATCTAGAATTCTTCGTACTTTATTTTGCTGTGTGTTTCAAAAGGTAAGATGATGAATTACTGTCGAAGCCAAGTAAATAAAACAGATGCAAACTTTTCTAATGGATACAGAAAGAAATATCTGATTTTATTACAGTGAGCATGAAGTCAGGCTGTATTGTTTGAGTTTATGTAAAGATAATGTGAACTGTAAATGTTACTTCAAAAGAAATTTAGGGTTTATAATGGTATCAGTTAAATTTTTTTTGTAGGTTGTGCATCATCTTGAGTTGCTGGGTTACCAATTTATCTATTGTGTTGTCAGAAATTGCAAAAATATTATTTTATCAGCAGAAATTGTTTCAGTTGCATTTGCTTTCAGTTAGTAAGACCATATTATGTGTGGGTTTGTCTGTGTGGGTTTGTCCCCACATGAGATTGTAAATTAAGAATGACAGAAGATAAAAGCCATTTAGTTTTATCATTTTAAAACCAAAATAAAGCTGTCTGATGAACGACAATAAGATATCACACAACTGCCAATGTTACTAATTAGTAGGATTTGCGGGTTTTGATATATTCAGCGGTATGACTTGTGTTTGTGGCTAAAAATGAATGCTAATGATCTGTGCAGTGCTACAGTACAGATACTACATTGTCAAAAACTGTTATAAATGTAAAGACTCATTTGTGCAAAATCTGTAAGGACAAATAAATACAGCTATAATTCCCAAATAAGTGATGATCTTCTCATTTAAGTGTTCAGAAACCTTGTTCCAAATCAAAGTGTAGCTATTTTCATATGTTTATTTTCACATGAGTACCTTGATTAGGTTTAGAAGACTTTGTACAGATTTTGCTTTCTGTTTCAAGAGAGGATGAGCGTCAAGTGAAGCCAAGTAAATAAAAAAGATGGAAACAGGTGGACATTTGACTTCAGTGTTCTTTGAGAATTCTCTCTCTGATTTTATCTTGTATTTACTCATTTATCAAACTTAGGTTCAGCTCTTCTCCTACTGAAATTAATATAAATTTCTTCATTTATTTTGTTGGTTATGAGTTTCACATTCCAATTTTCTGGTAATAACTCCCATGAAAATTAACCAATACCTTTTGTTTTCTACAAAAGGAGATTAGGCAAGGAATAATAGGAATAATTACTTTTTTTTTCTTTTTAATGGTGAACACAAGCATCTTTTTAACTGCACATAGTAATCATACATAAAGTATGCACACAAAACTATGTATTATAATAGTACATTCTTTCCTTAGAGAAAAATAATGCAGTTCAGCTTTTGGTATAGTTCTTCAGCTTTCTGATTTTCTGCAACCCGAGTGAGTCATGGGAGACAAGCAAATGTTAATTCAAAGATACGATTATATACCTGATATTTAACCATTCAAACTAAAAACTCCACCTGAAAGGAAAATATAAAGATTTAGGAGACAGTGATTGAATAGGAAGCTGTACTAATAGACATATAGAGGAAAAGGAGACTTTTACTCCAGTTTGGGCTTTCCTGGGAATTTACATCTCTCATAGGCAAAGAATAAAGGAGAATCAAAATTTCCAAAATGTCAGCTGTATTCACCTGTCCCTCAAACAGTCATTATTTGCAAATTTTAAATATATCCGCTGAAGTTTTAGCACCAAAATATTCTTGAGCTTTGAGACATTGATACATATCTGAGAATATTTATCATATGGCAGTACTTAAGAAAGAACAGCAGTATTTTAAACTTCCCTGTGTCCAGGTTTGTCTATCTTTAAACTTCATAAAACTTTGGAGGATAATAATCCAAAGACTATTCATGATGGAAAGAGGAAGAGTTGACAAGATCACATTGCAATGTTGCAATATTTTGGCACAATGTTGAGTTGGGAGAGTAAATGGTACTTGAGAGACAAGTATTGATAAAAACTGAAGAAACTGAAAGTCCAAGTGAAGCCAGGAACTTTACTAAGGAACATGAGGAATGACATTTAGAGGGCGATGAGGATGAGTGAAGATGGCAAGCCTACAGAAATTTGGGGAGAAAAGCTGTATTGCAAAACTGGAAGACCTTAGATGCAGGAAATCAATTCAATGCAAGCTACAGGATCCTGCATAAGAAACTGAAAGATAAGAGGTGGAAAAGAAGGAACTGACTTAGCAAGGGATTAGGCTTTAGATAGGGTCACAGCTGTAATTTCTACCTGTCAATGAATTTGATGCAGCTCCCTAAAAGCTCATTTGTCTATGATAACCTATTACAGAAATATTACTCTGGAAGTAATAAGGACTTTTAAATACCAGCTTAGATATCAGAGAGTTAGACTTGCTTTCCTTGTCTTGATTGATTTATTCAGACCTTTGAATAAATCTGTAATACAGTAGTTTTCTTTTATCTGCTAGAATGAAGCAAAATAAATTTTAAAAAATCTGTATCCTAGAAGAAGAAGTAAACAACTTTCTTCAATGTAATTAGATGGCAGCAATTGCACCCTGAGTTAGGGGACTTGTAAGAGTAAAAAAATAAGATGTTCAGATAGTGGAAAGACGACAACATTGAGAAATGGAGTTTAGTAGCAACTGTTGCCTGTAAGAGAAAGACAGAAAATAATTTCCTTTGGAAAGAAGGGTTAAACAAGACCTAATTACTTTATTGGTACTATGAATATTTATCTTTTATGGAAAGAAAACCAGTCCCCTACTATTCTTTCTGCTAATACCAGGAACTCCTACCAATACTTACTTGGTACTTAGTTCTTGCACATGTTGCACTTAGTTCTCTCAAATCTGAACTGTATAACTTCAAAGCTGTATTTTTAAGTAGCATTTTGATGAAACAATATTCCTTGAGACAACATGATGTCTTTTTCTTGGATAAGCAAGGATGAATCTTTCGTTTCAGAGTCATGTCCACCATTGTCTTAGTCATCTGCTGACAAATTCACGTGTTGCTACTTGCTAGGCATGTCTGTACATACAGTCAGAATATAGTGGAGTATTTTGCAACACATGTCATTTGAAAATGCATGTACTTTTTTAAAAGATATATTTTGGTATGCTTATGTTTTCGCTTTAAAGTTAATTAATGTTCTTAATGACAATCAGGATATATCAATCTGTGAGTGTTATACAACCTAGTAAGTACTGGTTGGCTGTCCTTTTTTCTTTCTTTCTTTCTTTTTTTAAAATTTTTTTGGTTTTTTAAGATCTATTTGGACCTGGGGCATGGAGATTTTGTACAACACTTATTTTGCAAAACATTGGAAAAGCATTTGTGTACTATATGTTGGCAGAGGAAGTGGACATTTTTAAGTGAAATGAAACCAAATATTTTAATTCCTCATCGTCTAACTCTTATGACTCATGTCACTTCTTTTATCCTGTCTATTTATTCTAAAGCTAGTGCTTTATAACTGGGTTTGTTAAAGTCTCTAGTGATCTGCAGAGGACATTGTGCTTCTGATCCCAGTTATTGATTCCAGTAGGTACCCATTCAGAGAATCTAGTATTTTTTTTCCTGAGGTTATTGTGACTTCCTCTGCATTCTTTGTCCTCAGAGTTGCAGGAACTGGAAAACATAGTACGCAAAGAAAGTTTTGAATTATGAGTTTCCCTCATATTACTAAATTACAGTACTGCATCCCTTCTGGTAGGCCTATAGCTTGTGAAGTAATCCTCCATGAATCCCAGGAGTCTCCTGGATTGCCTACCGCTCACTGTGCTACTTGTCCAGCAGATGCTGAGATGAAGTCCCCCAGCAGGACAAGACTCTGTGAGTACAATACCTCCTGTAGCTGGAGCAAGAAGGCTTTACCAGCAGACTCCCCTTGACCAAGCAACCTGTAGGAGACTCGAAGCACTGATTTCCCTTTGGTGCCTTGATCTCTGACTCTTACCCATGAGTTTTCACCCTGCTCATGACTATTCCTCAGAATAGGCTTCTATGTTGGTGTAGGGTGCAACTTCAGCATTTCAAGAGGTCCAATATATCTAAAGTCTAAAGCATATCTAGAATAAGTGTATGTAAGACAGACTTTTAACACAACATTCCTCAGTAAGACTCTTCACAGTTTTTGAAAGTGAGAAACTACATGTGGGAGAAATCTTCAAAGAGCTACCCTTGAGTGCAATGGGGCTTTTTTTTCATTTATAATATTACTTCCAAAGTTAGGTACTTTTGACGTACCTTTGGGTACTTTGTGGGACCTTTGGGTCCCACAGCCATGGGTCAGTTCCAGCAGTCGTGCCGTCGGGCTCCCTTTGCTGTCAGTATGTGAAGGGGGGAGCTGGTTGTAGGCTGGTCTCCCTGCTCTCTGCTCAGGTGAGGATAGAGTGTGAGTGTGTCTGCAGAGAGGGCACCACCAGCTGCATATACCTAAGTAAATGAATCCTTCTCTTTAGAGGAATGGAGTGGAGGAAAATTGTAACATAAACCTTTCTGTACTTTTAGCCCTAAGTACATGGTTGGACAAATACAGGATTATTGCCATTGTCATGGCTATTTTTCATCAGATTTTAAAGGTTAGGATAATAGGCAAGCTATTGACTTTCAAAATGTAATACATGTTAAATTACATATAATTGCTTGGAATATACAGTAAAATTATTGCAAGGAAAAATTTGAGCCTTTGGTGGTTGCCCAAAAAGCCTTTGCTGCTTTTGATTGCAAAGAAGTCTTGATATCAAACGAATTGCAATGCAAATACAATATTTATGAAAAAAATTCATTTCATCTATCATAAAGGCTGCTTATACAAGAAAGGACTTAACTGAAATAATTTTATAGAGTCCTGTAGTTACTGATCCTGACTGTACTGATCCAGAGAATTGCTGGCTTTCAATTACTTCAGTGGGAGGTAAATGCACTCATGATTTTAAGAGCAGGACATTTGCCAAATATCATAAATATATAAGAGATCTATGGTATCTGGAAGCACAAGTTTTTATTGCCAGCCACTTTACCACCTGAACTATTCTAACAGAAAACATGTTCATCCATATAGGAAACTCTCTGAGAGTTTATGGGAAATATCTCCTGTGAATTGAATTATTTATAAGTTAGTTGTCCATTCTAAGTATTTCACTAATTTTAGATACCCCAAAGTTTTTATGTGTTTTCTTTTTCTTCACCTGTTATTGCTAGCAAAGCAACAAGTATATTGTCTTGATGTCATTTTCTAGAGTCTGAGGATGCATAGAACATTGCTAGCTTGGATCCAGACCCAGCTTTTGGTCTCAGGCACAGCAGAATACTTCTGTTTCACTTGAGATTTTATTTAATCATTTACTTGAACTAATATAATTTTCATTATTATTAGATTAAGCAGTTTATAAGTATTCTAAATAATATTGGAAACTAAAAAAATATGTTGCCTGAATATGACTTTCCCAAATATTGTTGTAAGTAGCATCCTACTCAGTCAATTCAGCATTTAATAAGAATGATGTGCCATTTCCCTTACATGTGAGAATACATACAAGATGTAAAGAAAAAAAAATCAGCATGAAAGGCAATCAAAGCTCTTTTAAAAAATAAGCCTGTGCCATTTTCACCCCCAAAATTACTATTTTCAGTTTACATATGTGGAACAAGGGTATCCTGAGTATACCAACTCTTCATGATAATTGTGAGTTAGAAATAGCCTTTCTCAGCTTTTCTCTTAGTCTATAATGAATTTCTGGAACTGCAACCACTAATGCTCACCCTACTGTCTTGTAACAAAGATGAAAAGTAGCATGACTTATCATACTTGTGTGTTGTGGATTCATTAGCAGGAAATTATGCCTTCTGTCTTCAGAATCCTGCGTTGATCACTAAAAAAAAACCAAAAAACAGTTCCCTCAACAACAATGGTCCAATGACTTTAAAATAGTTACTCTTTGATGTTAATATTCATTGTAAGCAATTTTAACATAAACTGGCCTAACAAGAGATTCATTGGCTATACCCTACTTTTGTATCCTATTAAAAATAAATTGCTATATCAAACCTTTTTCCAATATGCAGCATAACAGTTCCAACTACCAAAAAGAGAATAAAATAAAAGTGTAAAAAATCAGATGTGTCATGGTTAATATTGGACCAGTGATTAATTTTTTACTTTATATCTTCTATATTTTGTATTAAGGAAAATGATTCATTGCTAATATAACTCTAAGTGATTTTAACATCTATCCTAGAGGTATTACAGGTATTTCAGCCTGTTCCATTTATTAGAGCATTTTGTATTTATCTCTCGAGTATCTTCCTTCAAAAGGGATATCTACTGCATTTCTGCATCATATCCAGCATCAATCACTTTGATTAGGGTCTCACTCCACAAACCAAACAGCTTTTCTTCCATGGCAGCTCCATATGTTTGCTGCAGCTGTTACAGTTTCCAGGCAGAATGTGACCGTACTCTGTTCAGAGTTTGTGTCCCTGTCAAAGAGGCAGGAAATTATTCCTCTCTGCTTTGATTTGCCTTGAAGTCGAGTGGCTTGAAATCTGCCCTACAGCTAGACTAGGGTTGCCTACAAAAACATACATGAAATTGCATCTGCATTATTTTTTCACAGCTATGACTCCAAAAAGTGTGCACTGCCAAGGTTTGTTCCCACAGCACTGTTTAAATACCAGCTCAAAGGAGTTATTGCTTTTTTAGCACGGATCCAATGATAGAAGAATACTGTCACAGCTATGAGTATGAAATATACTGAGATTTGTTAATGATTTTATGCCTTTTAGCTCAGGAAAATATTTCTCTTTTGTTGATTATTAATTTTTTATCTTGCACTAAGACAGTATGTAGAGCTGCATAATACACTGTGCACTGCTCTACAGTACAGTATTAGTACTACTAATACTGTACTAATTCCTTGAACACAGTGCAAGGAGTTAGGAGATTCTCTCTGTTTGAAGAAATATTACATATTTTCATGAAGGACATCTTGAAGATCACCAGCTCACTCTGATTTAGTTACATCTAAGATGAAACAGAGAACTCAAGTTATTAAAACATATATGTATGAATGTGACTAGAACGATACACCAGAAAAGAGAGATGTTTGGAGTTTTTTTAATTCTGATCACTGGCTGAGTCTGACAGTAGTCAATATTGTAAGAACTTTATTCATCCTGAAAACATATGCACTTTTTCAGGAACTATGCATTGCTGTGTCACTTTTCATTGCATTTGATTAGTTGACTGCAAAAATAAATATGCAATGGATCATTACTTTTTGGTGAAGAAGAACACAATTTGGCATGCCTTAACTATGCTTTTAATGACATTTGTAATAGTGCACATGTTCTGATGACAAGTATTTTTAAAAGCCCTGTGAGTCCATAAATGCCAGTTGACAAGGTTCGACACACATGAATGAATGCAACGTATTCACTTTACCAGAGATGTGAAAAATTACTTAAGTATAAGAATATCTTACTGTTCACTGGTCCTCTACCTCTGTGAGTGCACATCACTACTCTGGTTTTAGCCACCCACTTGTTGGGAGAGGCAAATTGTTCCTGATGCTATCTAGACTCTGTTTCTCTGTGTGTGACCTCAGGGTGACTGTAAGTAGTTGAGCTGCCACAGCATAGAATTTCCTGTTTCCCACTAAGAAAGAAAAGCAGGAAGCACATGCAGGCTGTCAAACACATGCACTATGACACCAATACAGCAACTCTTACAGGAGCTAAGACTGATCACATAAGAAAACTAGCTCAATGAAAAATCCTTCTCAAAGTACAAAACACTATCTAGAATTTCTGATTGATCGATGTAGGTCTTTGTCAGATACTTTTGTTCTCTCCTCTCCTTGAAATGTAAATTTTGGCTGAATATAAAAAAGTAAGCCTCTTTAAACATTTTTTATTTCTTCTAATTTACTAAAAGCAGACGTCTAAAATCAGAAGCAACAGTATTTGGGTTTTGGTTTTCAATTTCCTGACAAAATGCCTAGCCATTTCACTGAAGGCAGAAATTTTCTATCATATTTCAAAGTCAAAATAATTTTCTGTTGTTATAGTAAAACGACATTCTAAAAAATTTTTCTTAGTTGTTGCAAAAGGAATGTTCTTGAGCTGTTGGATCGGAATAGGAAAAGTAAATTTATTATCTGTATGAAGACCCTTGTCCAACAAAGCACTGAACTATAAAGTGTGAATAAAGCCACAGATTTCAGAAAAAGTTAAGTGCTGCTCTGAACAAGGTTGTACAGGGAACATTTTTAATTATTAAATTAGCAGAGGGACACATTTAGCTTTAGTGGAGCTGTAATATTATCAGTTTTGCCCTCTACTCCTGACACACCTCTTTCCCTAGTCTTTAAGTGCCAAAGTGAGAGTTCTTGTTGCTTAAGTGTGGAATAGGAAATAGGAGGATTAAAAACATGCTGAAAACACCAGGGGAGTGGGCAAAAGCCCATCTGGGGAGTAGCAAAGCTCTGGTGCCCAGCAGTGCCCTTGGGTTTCAAGGGGCTGCAGTCCTGTGTTGAGCCCTTCAGCAGTAATTGCAGTCTGGCAGTGTTGTGCCATGTGAACAGCTAATATAATTCTGGCCCCTCAGGAAGATTAAATGCTTGGAGATTTGTGCTGGCTATAAACCAGTTTGTGTTCCAGATTCAAATGTTTGAATTCTGGCTAAAATTATCTTCCCTCTGTAACTGTGACATAAATGACATTAGGAAATCACACTGTGTAAGTCAGTCGTGGTTATTGGCATGGACCTCAAATGCCAACACTTTACAGAGCAGGTCCCTTCCCTAACTTGGATTACAGAGCATTTTTAAAGGAGTAGACATTGTGTTTTACTTGTTAGTAGAGAATCAAAGTATCTGTATGATAAATGTTTTCAGAATGTAATTAATTCTTATTTTGACTAGGAATCATCAGTGGTGAGAAACATAATGCAGTGTGTATGAACAATTCCAGACATCACCAAAGAATCTCAATGTTGTCTGGTCATTTTTGCCAATTAAAAATCAAATTTACCTGTATTCTACTCTATGTGCTCTTACTTAGGTATAACTGCAGTGAGTTATCACAGAGACACACAAAAAAAAGGATTTTCTGCTAGATTTTCTAGAATGTCAATAGTTAATGGATGTATATTGAATTCCTATATTTGTATTTTCTTAAATAAAAAAGCAAAGTTAATTTAAAGGTAAACTTATGTTCATCACTGACAGTCAGTCACTCATATCTATTCAACAAAGTGCTTTGGTTGTACTCATTTGAAGAAGTAGGATGTCATTTTCTAGTAGATAAGGCTTTTTTAAAGCTTTTCAGACCAGGAACAGAGCATGGTACTGCCTCCCACACAACAGCTGACTAAGGTGGTTCTTCATTAGCATAAAATATAAAATATATTGATTTCTTGTTTTTTTGTATATGTAAATCTTTGTGCAAAGTATTGTAACATAATATTTAAAGGAAAGAAACAGAAATCTAAATAAAGACAGGAACAATGAGGCAGACTGCTTCCAGATTAGACATCATAGATCCTAGATTCAGTGGTGGTAGTTACCATGAAAACTCCATAGGTCTCAAGCACTTGGATCCTGTCTCACTTCATACTTGGCAATATTTTATTTCATGTGTACAAATGAATTCTCAGTAGCTGTAATGAATCCTTTCCTTTCTGGCAGGGAGTAATATGATTCCCTAATATTGATTCAGTTCCCTTGAATATTCAATGCAAAATCATTGGAGATTTGTTAATAGAAGAATTAGCATGTACCAAAAAGGAATTGCATCAGGGAGATTATATTTGCTAATAGATTTTTTTTTTTCTGCTATGCTAAATTATATTCTTTCTCTATAAATCTTTATTAAACACTGCCAATTCAGCATCTTTAATTTGATTGTTTCATTTGCATGCTTTGCCTTTGTGATTGGATTAGAGTTTGTTGTATTTTACTCTTTATTATTAGCTCTCTGGATGTGTAATTATGCATTATTACTTAACATTAAATTTACTTTCTTCTGTATTTGAGTATAAGGTATTGCACTAAGGCAACAATATGCAAAAATATTTTTCTGCTTCTTCAAGCCCTTCTGCAACCCTTCATCTCAGCCTCTGTAATTGTGGAAAAAATTAACTTGCATATGGTGTATTACTGCTGCAAAAATTATAGTCAGATGAAAAAATCGAAAAAAAGTTTTGATTCATATCTGAATTGGCCAGATTATCTCATGGTCAGTTGGTCACATCATTTATGAACTGATTAAAAACCCTTAAATGAAGCTTTCGCATCCTCTTTTTTTGTGTTTACCCCGTTCAGAATTAATAATATTGCTTTCAAAATTATAATTATCAATCTGATTTTACATATTTTTTAAGAGAAAACAAAGACTCAAATTTGGAATTTTTCATGGAAAGTATAACTAAAACAGGTTTAGTTTTAAAGAAAAGTTTGCTTCTAAAATGCTATCAGTTTTGAAAATTATGGAAAATGCAACTATTCTATTTGGTTGTTATTTACATTTCCCCCCCCAATAGTGCTAATTTAAAAAAAAAAAAAAATTGAAAAAAATCCCATTAGAATTTTTTAATATTTGACATTTTAGTACAAGATGATTAGTAAGCTATTAGTTCTTTTTCTCCTGATACTTTCATTTGTATTGGTATTTGACATAATAGCAGAAAAAAACCTTTTTTATAAAAAAAGGTCACTGGTGACTACTTTTTAGAAGAGACTTGCAAGGAAATGTTGGTAAATATAATAGAATATTGCAAAACTAAAAATCACAAAAAACAGGTTAAATTTTTTGCTGTTTCTCCCAGCCAATTTGTTATAGAACAGTGATTGGAATCACAAAATCACAGAATAGTTAGGTTCTGAAGGGACCTCTGGAGATCATCTAGTCCAACCCCCAAGTCAAAGAAACAAGTCAAATGGTAGAAAAATGCAAATGAAGATGTTTGAGTCATCAGGTTATAATTATTATCATTAAATATTTTTACAAATAAGACTTCATTAACCAAAATAGGCCTGAACTCAAATTTGATCACACAATCCCAATTTGAAAATTTAGAACAGACTGATAAATTTATTTGAAGTAGATGATTATTGAAGGCATTGGTCATTTAATAAAGAATCTTAAAAAAATGCACTAATTTTGGTGCCAGATTTTCAAACATCTTTTAGTATATTCTCAAGGAGAGCAAATTAGCACAGAGAAACAAATAGAAAGTGTGATAAAATACACAAGATTATATCAAAGGTAAATGACAATTATTTTTATATACTTTTATAGCAAAAAACCCAACCCCCGAACTTTTAAGACAGATATGATGTGGGTTTTCTAACTTACCTAGATTTAAATAGATAATTTACTTAATAGCTACAGTAGAGTGACTTAAGGTGTAGCTTGTAGAAATAAAATGAAGACCTATAAGGGAGATAAAGAACTGGCTAACCAAGAGAATGCAAAACATTTCTATTAAGAGTTCTCTAAATAGGGATTAGTAATGAAATTTTTCAAGGATAATTTTTCAGATTCATCCTCATTAGTATGTTGATTAATGACATTACAGGAAGAACAAGAAATATGCTGAAGGGGGCTTTCATGATACTGAAAAGAACTGGGGCAGTCCATAGCTAATAATCAGCAAAACTGACACAATCAAAAAGCACATCAATTAGAGGTGGCAGTTCAGGAAACACTTGTCATTGAATCAGTCTCTTAGGGATGACCAAACTGCAAATATTTTATACCTCTGGAAAAGTCTATCCTGATTTTAGGCATTGATATGGCCTCACTTATAGAGATGTTTATATTCTGGTCTCTGAAGTTAGAAATGAACACAGCCTCTTCAGAAGCAGCCACATGAACAACATAAGGGGCAATGGGTACAAGTGGCACTGGGACAGGCTTTATCTCAACATGAGAAAGAAATTTTTACAGCAGGAACAATCAAACACTGGAACAACCTCCCCAGGAACACAGAATCATAGAATCATAGGATCATGGAATGGTTTGGGTTGGAAGCAGACCTTCAAGATCAGCTAGTTGTAACCTCCCTGCCATGGGTGGGGACACCTGCTAGACCAGGTTACTCAGAGCCCCATCCAACCTGGCCTTGAACACTTCCAGAGATGGGGCATCCACGAATTCTGTGTTCCAGTGCATACCTTCATATATCTAACCTAAACCCACTCTTTTTCAGTTTGAAGCCATTCCCCCTTGTCCTGTCCCTACATGAATAGTCTTGCTCCATCTTTCCTCTAAGTTCTCTTCAGGTAATGGAAGGCTGCAATTGGATCACCCTAAAGCCTTCTCTTTTCAAAGCATGGTAAAGTCTCCACTGCTGTTTTCCATGTATGTTGCTAATTGCCTTCTAATTGTGTACTCCCAAGTAAGACAAAACCCATCAGAAATATCAGGAAAAACTACTCTATTGCTAGACAGTTCTCTAAGTCTTTGCCTTCCAGTTTTGCTTGAAAGCCTTTTGGTTAATAACTGGGCATTGAACAATGTTTGGACAAACTAGAAGAATGGACCTGATTGTCTAGTTCTTGTTTGTTTGTTTGTTTGTTTGTTTTTAGAGGGTCTTCTTCAGCATCTCTTTTAAGATCATTTAGTCATGGCTCTGGAAGAAAAAGTGTTCATTGCAGGTCAGTTTTAGAGGAAGTTTTTGGAATGCCTTTGCAGACGTGATCTCAAAATTGTGCCTGAAAATCAGCTCTGGATTTAAATAACGAAGCTGTAAAAATGTGTTGTCTTCAGATACGACTACAGCAAGCTGGTAAACATTTAACAGTTTGCAATAAAACCTGTGAGATTAAGCAGCATCGTTATGTCTAGCCTTCTGTATCGACTCCTAATGAGTGACTGTCTGCAAGAAACAAGCAAATACAAATCTGAATGCTGATGCTGACTAGGCAAAGCCATTTTGTAAAATGAGAACCAAAATAATTTAATCTGAGGCTGCTAACCTTAGAGACCATTTCTGTTCTGAAATATTAGAATTTAGGGAAGATATTAAGGAAGAGTTCATCTTTAACTTTTTCTAGAACAGAGCAATAAACAGCCTGACAAAGACAATTAGATAAACTGCCTCTTTTTTCCCAGCTAATCGTTAGAAACATGGATTTGTACAATCACTGGTTGGAAAAGCCATCTGTACTATCTATAACTTTGTAGTATTCAATATTGATAGACGTCTTTGTGACAGACAAGTGAGTGTCTTGCCTGAGGTTGTTGTGGCTGAGAAAACTATCATCCTAGTATTTCAATTTGGCTTTTACTTTTCTTTCTTCTTTATATATATATATAGAGAGAGAGAGAGAGAGATATAGATAGATAGATAGATATATGTGGATGCACCCACACAAATACACATGTATCTCTACGTATGTTTAAAGGACCAGGCACTTTTCCTTCCAAGTTGTTATTGCTAAGCAACCAGTTCCTCCTGCCTGCTGCTCAAATGAAAAATGTTCTTATTAGAGCTGCATTAAATCATGTTTCTCCTGGGAAGCCCTTGTGGTCAGTCTCAGAGGGCTTCAGTCATAGGCCTTTTGAGAATCATTAATGGAACATTGTTAGAATTGACACTTTAACAATATTGTTGACATATCCCAAACAATAGTTCAACAAGCTCACTTCAGCTGGCTCTTGGTAATTTTAATGACTTTAAAAATAACCCTGAGAGGCTCTAAGTTTTATCAGCAGAGTCATCTATGGGTTTTTGATACTGTAAACAGGTGGATTGACCTTATTGCATATAGATATATGTGAGTTTGCAATACTAAATCAACATACTATTTAGAGAGTCACTACAAATATATGATTGTTACAGAAACATATTTCCCTATTTCCCTTGCACTTTGAGGATTTTTCACTTTGTAAACTGTTCCAGCTGTTCTTGGACCTTCTCCAAAAAAGACTTAACCAATTTCCACACGATGCCTGGAGATACCTCAGAGCTTGGAAGCTTCACACTATCAAAACCTGAAGTGTTTAACAGAATCTCCTTGTAAGTCTTTCAAATGCTACAGGAAAAGGTAAATAAGAGGTAGTGACAAGAATGCAAAAAAGTCCCCCAGTTATTTTTAAAAATACAGGATCGATATCATCCATCTCAGGAATTTAGACTCAAAATATCAGCTCTTAAACATTGTCGTGTCTCGTGGCTTTTTCAGTGAGACCTGCATTTAGACCCTACACCTGAAGCAATACTTTTGTAAATTCATAATCCTCCACAGTGGTCCAATTACAAATCCTCAGTTATCTCTGCACTATGTTCATGAATTCCTCCTGATCTCTCATGAGGGACCTATTTAGTTGTTCTGCACAGGATTTGTCAGGTCCTTAACAGACCTGACCTGCTCAATAGCTATGATTAATAATCTTTCTGAGCTTTTGCTGATAGAGTAGTTTCCACACTACAAATTTTCAACTGAAAGATGTTTATGTCCTAAACTTTTCAAATCAGAATAGTTTTCCTGGTAACAACTCTTTGTGACAGGTAGATGATAACAATTTACATAGGAAAATGAATATTCTTGGTGTATGAACTAATGTGCCCTGTCCTACAGCGACCACTGAGCCCTTCTGTGATGGAGAATAAGCCATTTGGTGACTGTGGATGAAATGTTTAATGTCTCCATGCAGCAGCTGCTCTATTTGAAAAGAGAATACAGATTACTTGTTGTATTGTATATTCAGAACTCTGGACTAAAATGTGCAGTACAAGTAGGAGCATTACATTCACTATCACTGCACGTGTAATGGATTTACCATCACTGCATGTAGAAACGAAAGACATTCATAGTAGCAATTTCAAAGGAAAGCAATTTCATAAAAACCTTTTATGAGGTTTTTAGGAGATCAGGGTTTCCACTTGCCTGCTGCCCAACTGATTTTCTACACGCAACCATACTGTGATGTCCATGTCATCACTTATTATGTAAAATAAAAAAAAAATTAAAGTAGCTATACTAAACATTATTCATATTTTTAGCTGCAATTCAAAAACTACCTGACTGCCTCTTGGATGAAAATTAGAAAAGCTACTCTAGTGGCAGTAAGTAAATACTTAGGAGGAGAGACAAGATAAAAATCACCAGACAGGTGATATTATAGGCAATATGCAAGAGTTTTTGAAAGTATGAGTTCACAACATGCCTTTCTTTTTTAATAATTTAAAAAATATGATTTTGTTTGTTTGTTGATTAAAGCAAAATATATATGAAATTTATTGTGTATTAAGTTTTCTATCAATTTAGAAACTGTTACAGATTTAAAAATTTTACAATGCATTATGGGACAGTACACTGCAATAGTTGCACTATATTTGAGAAAGCAGATATTGTACTGTTTTGAACGGTTTTTTTAGAAAAAAATGCCAAACTGTGTGTATGTGTGTATGGGGGGGAGGAGAAGGGGTCTCGTCCTGAGGCTCTCAGTATGTGTGTACAGTAATTTACTTTTTAAATAACACTTTCTCTAAATACAGGTAATTAAAAAAAAATTTTGTCCAGTCATTTAGCCATTATACTTAGCTATATAACATTATATTTATCAATTGAAATTATTAGCTGCAAGAATAAAAATACCTTTCGACTTTGAAACAGTTGCACCTGCTGCTTATTTGTAACAGGTGTAGTGTTAGCTAAGGCTTTGTCCAAAGAAAACACCAAAATCTGTTGTTACAGTGACAGACAGAAAAATGCAGGCATGAGAGAAAAATGTTCATTTTCAGTAGCTGAAGAACTCAGTTGTTTTTAGGTACTGGAATATAAAAGGACTGTTTAAACTTTTGAAGTTTACTAAAGTTTGTATTTAACAAATTTAAACATTGATTCCAAGGTAACTAAAATGTTAATTAAAATGTTAACTTAATTTCAAATGTATTAGTATGATTCTAGTTGTGACTTCCTTAATGTCTATTTAGGCATCTTTTCATGCGAGTATTGGATATACTGTAAAGCACAGAATCTCTCTCAAATCTCCACATTACTGAAATGCCAATATGTAGTGCTCTTCAGGGAAAATAACAAATGCAAGGAAAAACATATTGCATATAAACAATTACATATATTTTCTTTCTGAGGATTCTGAGGTTGCCAGCCATTGCAGGTTATACAGGTTGCTTAGTCCACCACTGAAGAGCAAAGTGGCAGCTGCTCAGGAGCACAGAGCAGAATTCCCTTTCTTACACTGCCAGGCAGAGAACACTGCAGCCAGCTTAGATTGCAAGTGGAGCTGGGAAGATAGGAGGTAGTTACTCAGGGTGTCTTGGGAATAGCACTTTTAATCCTGTGAAAAGTGTTATGGGATACTTGGGGATGCTACATGCTTAAAGTGGCAATCACCTGTCTTCCATCTAGAAGCATTTACCTCCATCCAGTTGTTTGAACTGTTTTTTTGGTGGGCTCAAAAGAAAATCTGTGTCTTCTGTGAATTTAAATTGCATCTTGGCCTTTCTGGCTGCACAAACCCATAAAACCCACGAAATCCATCAAGAGGCTCATGAGATTTATCTTGACTTTGGACGTAGAGTGAGAATATATAAATTGGTTATAGGGTAATACTGCTTTATGTTTGGAATTTTGTTAGGACTTGTCTACATTAACGCAATTGTGAAAGTTAACCCAAACTGACTAAAGTCGTGAGTTCAGAGCATCATTAATTAAAGTAGATTAGTGGATTCATATCCTGAATAAATTAAATTAAACCAAAGGCAAGCCCTCTTTCATTCTGAATGAGAGTGTCCAGGCAGGACTCCATTATACTTTAACTAATCCATTTTTAAAGTTAATTCTGATTGATCTTAATGGGTGTCCATGAAAATGAGGCATGCGAAGGTGGATATCTATATGTGTGGGTGAATTCATATAGAATCTCAAAGAAATGTAATCAAATTAACAGAATACTACTTCGTTCATTTACATTTTCAGTTTCAGGAAGTATACTGATTAAACTTTCAAAATCATAGATGTGGTCAAGATAAAAGAGTTCTATGTTTCCAGTGATTCTAGGTTTCTAAAAATAATGAACTTTTAAGGTCAAACTGTATGTAGGATAACATTATTCACTTTTGTCTGTGGATCAATCTCATTAAGCTTCCTGCCCCCTTTAATAGATACGTTAGTCTACAGAGGAAACATGAGTTATCGTCCCTACAGAAAACCTTAAACAAGGTAGCATTGCACACAATAAAATAAACCAAAGAAGCTGGAACAGCATATCACACCCACGCCATTCCTTTCATAAGGCATAACCTGTCCTCAGTGCTGCAGCACCACGAGCCGGGGAAAATCGAAGGGCATAAGGAGTGGAGGTTTAAGGACAAAATAGATTGCAAGACTGTTCATAGCGAGTTTATTTTTAATGTCCCATTCAATTTGCAATATATATTCCCCTTCCATCTTCTACTGCTGAAAAACTTCCCTCATTGTGCAAATTGCACGCCGTGTTTCCAGCCCAGCTGGAAGTACGCTTGCATTTCCTTGCTATAAATGGTCCTTCATACTAATGTGGTGACATACACAAAATTTGTTATTGCAGTTTCTGCTTTCTGAATAATATTAATTATTATTCATGATAATAATTACCTATTCGTTCAGAATTTTTTTTTCTGGTGAAAAAACTTATTGGAGAAGCAAACGTTATATGCTGCACAGTTAGACTATTCATAACGTGGAGTTTAGAGTGGAATGAATGATTTCTTTTTTAATAATAGTTTCTGCTAATCTTAAATTCATTATTCCTCTCTGAATCAACACCTTGCAGCAATGAAACAATGCACGCAAGAAATGTATTCTGAATGACTGCAAATCTGAGCCAAAAATATGGGCCATTTCACATAAAAATGGAATATTGTCATATGCAAATTGATAAATTACCAAAAATAGAGTGTGTGAAAGAAGGAACACTTTGATTCTTAGGCAGAATGTTAATATGCTGAACATCTAGATCACTTAATCATTAAAAATAACAGTAATGTGTAATGTGGAAAGTTTAACACTCTGTAGTGTGAACAATGGGAAAGGTCAGATATCTAATTACTGAGTTTGTCATTGCCTGGAAAGATTTGTAGGAACAGTAATGGTAAAATCTGTTTTTATATTGATTTTATGACTGGTCCCAGGGTTTTTTTTCTGTATTTGCCAAGTTCCTCACTGGGTATTAGATCATACTTAGACTTCTTAAGAGAACTGTAATCTCACAGTTCAGGGCTAAAATGTCAGTTAGATAAAAGTGAGAAATTTGTTAATACTTTCCTTTTCAAAAGAATCTGATAGCATACAAATCAATTTCTAACTTTTAGCCTCTGCAGCAAATTTGCCTTAGAATTATATTATATAAACTGTATAAGAGAAGTGTTAAGCTAAAATGAAATTCTGAAGTTTCACCTGTTAATTCTCAATACTGAAATTTAGCCATATTAACCCAATAATGCCATGTTTCTATAATATTTTCTGAAAATCCAGCTCTCTAAGATTATGTTTCAACTCTGGACATCGGAACAGTTGCCATCTTCTATCTCTTGAAACCATGTCTGGGTTGCATCCTGTCCCCATGCAGGCATAAATGCAATCTTATCTCTTTGCCCTGATTTCTGTGGAAAGGACACAGAGACATGTGGGCCAAAGTGGTCCACAGCTTGTGGAAGAGTTCAAGATTTTGGGACAACAGATCTGTATTTGCTGTACAGGTTCAATAAACCCCTCCTGCCTTCAGAAGGTGACTTTTAGGAGTTTTTGGTCTGACTGTTTCCAAAGCACTGGCAGACTGGGATCTGTACCTGTGAACTGGTTGGGCTGATTAGACTCCTTCTTGTATAAGGTCTGGGTAGAGTTTCAGGGAGAAGTTGTAATAGCTTGTGTGCTGAAATTTCAGCCAATGGGAAATATTGAATACAGAATACAGAGGTACATATTAATGCTTTTTGCTCCTTGAGGGTCTTAGGTATAGGACTTGTGAGTGTAGAAATGCCCTGTGTTGTTGGGTTGTCTCTATTTAGCCATCTAAGTTATTTCTTTTAAAAGTGGAATAGAGATTATGTGTCCATTCTAAACAACAATGGGAGTTTAGTACTGCTTTTCTGCAGTGCCCTGTACCCCTGCTATCATCTGAAAGCTTCTTGGTGCATTGCAGTAACCCTCACTGTGGGACACCTGGACTCTGCCCTCTGCACTACCAGAGGCTGCAGCCCATACCTGCCCCTCTCTGTTCTGAGCTGGGGGGGTCTCATTCAGCCACGATGGGCGATTATGTTTTTAAAAGGCAAGAATGCAAAGTATGGTGTGCCAAAGCCAAGACACGCAAAGAAACGTGACATCCAAATTTTAGAGTTGTCACATTATTAGTCAGTTTTGGAGACTGCAAATGGATTTTATCCAAAAGGTTTAATACACACAATCTGGGCTTAAATATGTACCCTAAATGCTTTCTCTAACTGTGTGTTGAACTTTTTGGCAACTGATTCACTTTAAGAAAAAAGAAACAGTTTTAAAATATCTGCAGTATTTTTCAGAGTCATTTAATCTGATGTAATCTCATAAAATATGGGTTTGTGTACAGTGTGCTATCTCATTAAAGAATGGTTAAAACAAGGACAGCAGCTATTTATTTTTTGGTGCTTTGAGCATATTAGGAAAGGTTAAGCACTTAAAATTATATCATTCAGCATGACACAGAAGAATTCGTTTTCTCCTTTGCCCTATTTCCATTTTCACAAGGAAAAATGAAATGAAAGTTTATAAGAGATTATGTCAAATAGGCCAAAATTATATCAAACCTTGATGGCATGTGGAGCCAGAAATTTTCCTGAACAGGAAAACTTAGAATTCCTTAGAGGTCACAGAGTACTAGGCTGAAATGAAGGCATTACAGCTAATGTCCTGTGTGCTTTGATAGGTGAGGGCAATGTAACAGCCCCTCTGAGAGAATTATTAGGCAAAACCATTTGAAGCAGTTTTGTGGTTGCTCTGTCTTACAAAACAAATTAGACTGCAGCTGCCAAAGGGATTTAGACAATACAAATATAGTCACATTTTCCCCTGTTTTCTCTTTCAGTTCTGACAAAAAAGTCTGCAGATGTACTCAGAGATCTGTCCAGTAGTAATTAGATTAGCATGGTAATTGGACTGTAACTCCATTTATTCATGCAAATGAAGGCTAATCCATTTTTTAAACCTTTTGTTGTTGCTGTTGTTTTAGCAAATAGAACAGCTTATTTGGTACCACATTTAGATTATTCTTTTTTTTTTTTTTCCCCAGGTGTCAGATTTTTCAGTAGGTGAGAAAGTTTCTTGATGCTTAAAGGTTATATCATTGTATATGAACATGCATTTTTGTCCCTACAGTGAAGCAGCATATTTAATGCTGGGAACAAGAAATATATAATAAGCCCAAATATGAGGGTTAATTTCACTGAATATAATTTGTAGTGACCTCGGGGGACTATTTCCTTTTTGCATTTATAATTATTTATCAAGCGAGAAAAAAGTAAAAAAGTAAAGAGGATGGTCACCTATTCAAATCTTAATTATCAAGATTAGATGTACATTTTGCTCAATTTCAGTGTTGTATATTTGGCCTGACCTTACAGATCATGGGTTTCTGAACTGACTTTCTCCTCAACATTTTTTTGTATCTAATTAGCTGTAATCTTCTGTGAAGATAAATATTGGGTTTTTTTCTCAGTTGACAGGCATATCTATACACGTGCACGTGTGCATGTGCACACAAACACACACACACATATGTTTCAACTCCAGTTGAATAAAAATGAATTTCAAATTTTGCATTGTCGCCTTCAGGACATGAAGGACAGAAAAGAAAGCCCACCTGATCTGTGAATGTTTTAGGGGTAAGAAGACTGAAGGGAAAGTACCTGCTGTTCTTTCACCAAAGTTGGTATTTTGGTACATGCACAGGCTGTATAATTCATATGCCTTCAAACTGCAAATACAGAAGTCTTGCACATGCAATGCAAACAAATGCTTGAACTTGTAAAAATAACAGAAATGACAGCAAGAACTGCAGGGTAGACTTTAGCTGACGAAGTTGAAGAGATTCATGTGTTCTGGAAGAATGTAATTTGTGCAAAGCCTGTTCTGTGGGTGGAGAAACAAAGACTGACTTCACCACAACACCATGACACAGTTTGATTGCCAGCTGGGAGAACTGTGTTGATAAAGCTTGTAGGATATTTATGTCCAGCACTGTTGAAACAGAGGTGGACATATAGTCTGAGGTCTGTGATGTATGTGGTATCAACAAAGATATAGCCTTGCCCTTTTGAAAAGGTCAGGTGCAACATTTCCTAAGATGCTGGGTGAAATTGCAGAGCAGGAAAGGACAAAGAAGCATTCAGTGGGAACGTGGGATGCACAACCAGAAAGTGTATGTCAGCACAGCTGTGTGACCAGGTTAAAAACACAGTAATCTGATGATGAGCAGTTTTGGCACTCCAGGTCTCAGGAAGTGGAAGATGGTTACCTCTATTGTCCAAAATAGAAGAATGGAATTCTTTTCAGAATTTGAACTTCATCATGCCTCCATCACAGCAGTATAAGTCACCTGGCAAAGGATAAGAAAATAGGCACATGGTGCCTACCTCCCATTCCCAGTTTCCTGCTTGTAAGAAGTTCTTTAAGTACAAATAGGATATGTGACTGCTATTTGTCAGGGATTTTTGTAATTTTTTAAGTGACTAGACTAAAACCAGCTTAATGTTTTCCCAACACACACACTCCCATGTAAATCCCTACTGATCACTCCCATTTCATGTATCTTGGACATACTTAAACTGGTACTAAGTGAGTGTGAACTGTGAGATTTAAAAGTCACTAAATTGCTGTTTCTGTGAGCAGCAAATGAATCAGTGCTGTGGTTTAACCTCAGCCGGAAACTAAGCTCCCTGCAGCCACTTGGTCACTCCCCCTGGTGTGATGGGGGAGAGACTTGGAAAAGCAAAAGTGAGGAAATGTGGGTTGAAATAAAGGCAGTTTAATAGGTAAAGCAAAAGCCACGTATGCAAGGAAGGAAAAATGAGGAATTCATTCACCACTTGCTATGGCCAGGCAGGTGTTCAGCCATCCCCAGGAAACCTGGGCTCCATCACATGTGATGGTGACGTGGGAAGACAAACACCGTTGCTCTGAACATCCCTGCATTCTTCCTTCTTCCCCCAGCTCTATATGCTGATCATGATGCCATAAGGTTTGAATATCCCTTTTGTCAGTTGGGCTCAGCTGTTCCATCTGTGTCCCCTCCCAGCTTCTTGTGCAGCCCCATCCCACTTGCTGATGGGGTGGGGTGAGAGGCAGAAAAGGTCTTGACACTATGCAAGTGCTGCTCAGCAATAGCTCAGACACCCCTGTGTTATCAACACTGTTTTCAGCACAAATCCAAACTATAGCCCCATTCTAGCTACTATGAAGAAAATTAACTCTATCCCAGCCAAAACCAGCACAGACAAATAGATCTTCTACATGCCTTAAACAGTGAAACAGTTAAACACACTTCTATTTACTTTACCAAACAGGGAGAAATTTAAATGCAGGCTTACAGCGTTGTTGAACTGAGGTGAATATGTATGTGTGTATATATCTATCTATATCTATATCTATATCATCTATATCTATATATCTATATCTATATCTATCTTTCATCACCAATGAAAACTCTTAATCTCACTTTAATCGTATTCCTTTCAGTTCTATCAAGAACTACTGAAAACAAAACAACTGTGCAATTGCAGAATGAATCTGGTTTTCTGTTTAATTTGATGAAATTAGAGGGAACCAAACGATTTGTATTAACAATAGTGTAACTTCTGTATTTTAAAACTGATCAATCTTGGCTGATAAGAATAGGTACTGGGATAATTCAGTCTATAGTTATAGAAAGGCACAAAGGGAGTGGGCATGCTGAGTAAGAGAGGAATGCTCAAGAAGTGTCAGGAGGTGACCAGGTAACAGATTTGTTTCTCAGATGTTCTTGCTGGTGCTACACCACCGTGTCTACCTTGTCCTGTGTAGGCTGTGGCCCCACGTGCACTCTGCAAGGCACATGGCAGGGGTGATCAAGAGCTTGTATTAATGGAAGTGATTGAAAGAGAAAGGAAGGTTAAACCTGAGCTTAGAGAATCTGGTTTACCCCATTTCAGTGTCTGCTGAGAACACCGATTGCCTGAAGCCATACTCTGTTAGGTTGGCTGGGCCTTTTCAGTGGTGCCATGCTCCCAAAAAACTGCCAGCAGCACCTGGCTACGAGATAACTGTGACCATTATATTAAACTGTACAGTTTTATCCTTTTCTCCCCTCACTGGGAAGAAAAGAGAACGAGGATGCTGGGACTATTTCACTCTACCGTGACCTCTAAAACCACAACCTTTTATAATAAAAATGTCTTTCTAAGAGCTTTGTGTCTAAAAGCTTTGTACTGCTACACTAGAAAAATCCAGTGATAAAATTTACTATTCAAGATTTTCTTTTCAATGTTTTTCAGTATATCAGAGACATAAAAAATTCGGTTTTAACCATATGCAATTTAAAATATGTTGGACAAGTCAAAATGTTTCATTGGATCTTGGATCTTGATTTAGAACAGAATTAAACAAAGCCCAGAATTTTTCTGTTAACTGTGGGGTTTATTTTTTTCCTTTTATTCATTATCTTGCAATTCAATTTTTTTTTTTTTTTCCCCCCCGTTTTGGAAATGTCTTGATAAGATTTTAAATAACTTTTTATTTCTCAAAAATGTTTGAAAAGGGTAAGTGTCTCCAGTAGTCTTTCCTTATAAGTAGTTCTGAAAATGTTTCAGAAAGACAAAAGTGTTGAATTCAGTGTTAGCTCCAGGCCTACACACAATCCTGAGACTTATTTTGTGACCACTCCATATCTCTTATGACTGTTAATAATCACAATACTAATCACTACTACCCATCAGAGCAGAAAAAAATAATGCATCCAAAGATATATTAGAGCAAAGGAGAAGTTAAAGGACAAAGAAAGCAAAAACCCTTTCACTAAACTTGACTCATAGAGGAAGGAGACAAAATGTCAAATGGAAAACAAATTATAACTCTCACATGCTGAAATTCCCTTCAGTGCAAACTGTGCTATTTACTGCTTAAGTTGATCATTATTTCCATTCTGCATTCAACATGAAACACAAGTAACATGACATTAATTTGCTTTTCAGGATGACTTGTATTTTTCTGTCAGGTACCCTAGATTTAGGAATTCACTGTTCTGCTGTGACAGACTCTGATCTGATGACTTTGAGGTAATAATACAACATTCTTCATTTTTCCCATGGTGAGTTGAAATGAGGTATTAAGGAAAATATAAAAGAAAAAATCCAGTTAGTCTCTGTAGGAAATAGCCTTATATGAAACACAGTGAGGGTACATGCAGTTAAAGGTGGCTAGTGAGTTCATATGATGTGATTTTTTTTATTCTGCATTTCGTAAAAGCTTCTAAATCTTGGAGTGAAGACTTTAAAAGTAAATACACGTAAATACAAGTGAGTGCAGGCCTTTCATGTATGCTAAATCCCTGCTTTTTTAATATACATTATTTCCTCCTGAGCTGTATTTTATGCCAAAATCTTCTCAAAGAGTAGGTTGTCTAAGGGACAAGCTGAGAGTAAAATTTAGTGCAAACCTGTACCAAGAAGAAAAAAAACCGATAAGAAACAAGGTAGTTTGGAGTTTTAAAGGGGTCTCTTGGGTCTTTTTTGAATTTTGAAAAATACCTCAGCTGCACAAAGGTGATCTTTGAAGACAGTGAAGATATTAGGCTCCCAGTAAGAACTCTAAAAAAAAAAAAAAATTGCTTTAGTGGGAGTTCATGGGCTGAAAATAAGCTAGAAACCTCTGTTTAGAGCAGAATTTTCATGAATAGTAAGATCACATATTTCTTTTGGTCCTTTCAAATAAATTTTCAGTGGAAAATGCATTCTTCTTTCATAAGTGCCTATAGTACATTTGAAATACCTCTCACAAAGAACCTCTTGCTAAGACTGATCTTGCTTAAGTCATATGTAAAATGCATCTGCAAGAAGAAAGTAAAAAAGAGAGAAGAGAGAAAACAACAAGAACAAGCTGTTGAAATTAGCACCTTATACTTTTCTATTGCTTTATATTTCTGTTTTCCATTTATGTAAGATTAAATACGATATTTAAGTGGAACATAGGTACGGAGCCTGGAAGTAGACAATTCTGTAATGTCAGAGTTGGAGTAAAGTTTAGGAATTCATGGTGGAAAGTTGCATGTTTCCTCTTTGAACTATGCGTTCTTCTTTCAGCATTCTGAGTATAGTTCTGCCAATTGTCCTCCTCTATAATTCGGAAGCCATAACCATTTCATAGAATTTGAATATAGTGGGGAAAACAGTGTTACAAATTAACAGGACAAGGAAGAGATCCATGGATGATGGAGGTGTAGGAATTTTCCAAGTAAATTTTTCATTGCAGAAGAGATATTAGTCATTCAAACAGCCTTTTTAACTTGCTACTCAAATCAAAAAATTTTAAGTCTTAGAGTCATGACAATTAGAACTTTTCTTTTTTCAGAAAGAAAGGTTAGTTTTACTCCAAGTCACATTTAACTTGGAAGTATAGTGTGAAATATTTTTGAATTCAAGTAAAATACAATTATAAATTACCAAATGAATTTTATTTGTTTTGGGTTTTTTTTGTTACAGTTTGGGATGGCTGATCTCATACTCTTTTAGGACAGACACCTTCTCCAGTTTTTTTGGTTAGGACACTATGAATGTCTGAGAGACAAAAGAAAAGCTAAGAATAGAAAATAATAAGACAGATTTTATGAGCAATCTCTGTGATCAGAACATTATAAAATAAATAATATAAAGAAATATTTTTTGTCTCCATAAATGTCTGTGAAACTTGATAGAATTTGCAAATAAATGTTTGAAAAACTGCATTTATCAGAAAAGCTTGTATTAAACTCTGTATGTTAAGATTTTTCTGATGTTAGTATAAGAAAAATGTTATGTTTAAGCAAGTTTGTCACAATGAATCATTCTAAAATAGGGTCCATGTGTTCTGAGAATTTTGTTCCTGGTATATTATGCCCTGGTAAGCTAAGAAAACCCACAAGGTTTTATCTTATCGAGCAGCCTTTTACCTCTCATTGAATGCTCACAATACATTTGTTACGAAAAAACCTGTCAGGAGAAAGCAGAAGACACATAGAGTCAACTCACATTTGAGTAAAATGCATTCCCTGTATATTCCCTGTATATATACCTGTATATTTGCTTTTGATGTGTTCTATTTTTGCTTTACCTGCCGTGTCTGAAATACCTGTTGACTCTCCTGCAAGACAGCAAAGCAGTGGTCTCAGAGAAGTGACTCCACTTCAGTGTTTCTTTGGCAAGGTCATAAAAGGATTCAAAGGTGCTTGCAAGAATTTGGAAAACATATCTTTAAGAAGAGAAATATAGAATTTTATGTATAACTATATCTGTATCATCTATGTCTTTAACTGCAATATATATCACTCCCTGAAGTTATCCTACCTTACTCAGACAGTGACATTCTATAAATTTGAACCCATTAGGAGGTTACAAAAAGATGGCAAGTTAAAAAGGAGAATCAAACTTTCAGAAAACCTGAGCTGAACTGCTCAAAATCATAACAAAAAATGAAAATACTAATGTGCAAGAATCTCCTAGAAACAGAAGTGCCTAATTATTATACCTGATAAATTAATTCCCTTCTCTGCTCTCTATTAACCCCCTTCCAGCTGCTATTCTGCGGGATGGCTGATCCTTCATTCAGCTCTTTAGGTGTTTGCCAGTGCCTGGAATCATCCCCATCCACATAAATATGACAAGATCACTTTACTTCCAACACAAAAACCGTTCCTGCTTCTTACCATCATGCTAGCAAGGAACTGGGAGCTATTTTTGTCCTTTTCCTGGGTGGTGAGCATTTTGAGCTACTGTTATTTCCCACTTATTCTCATTTCACATATCACATTACAAAATTGTATTTTCTCAGATCCATCTGAGGACTCTGTTTAGTGGTTTGCTTGGTTGTAAGGGAGGGTATTACAACCATTTAATTTTGATCCTGTAATCAAGTGCTCTGAAGCACCCTCCAAAAGTATGTATCTCTTGCCACATGAAGAAATTGTAATACTAGCTTCACAATGTTCCTCTTTAATCACTTTTACAGCACATTGTGGATTAAAAACCTAATAAAAGTCTGTCATTTTAATAATTACTGTAAAGTGCTGTTGACACAATCAAAATTGCTCAATCATGTCTTGCCCACTTAGAAAGCAAGAAGTTATTAAATTTAAACTTATAAAAAACAGAATACGAAATATTAAGGCAAGCCACAGATTTATTCTGTAAGCCTTTATACATGGATTAACATCTTTCCTCTGTATTAGTGTTGCTCAATTACTTATGCTCTTTCTTGCACACTGTGGAAATTCCTTTGTGGCCACACAGCTTCACTAATCTCTTCTTCCCTGGGCTCTGTTTGTACCTCAGTTTAGACAAGAGAAATGAAGATCTCTGAGAACATGGGGCTAGAGAAAACACTGTTCCTTCCCCTGTGTCCTCTGGAAGTGTTACTGGGAAGAGGAAGAGGTTCAAAGGTTCACAAGCTTCCAGTTGACGGCAGGTTCTTCATCTCTTTTTGAGAATCCAGGCTGTCAGAAAGCGGTAAATTTAACACATACAAGCAGTAATAATTCAACAGCCTCTGCTAAGGAATAGCATGAACTAGTTGTGTTTTCTGGCTAGAAATACTTAAGAAGCAATGTGAAAAATACACAAGGAAATACAAGGAAAAGGCGGTCTTGTTCAAACTGATAGTAACATGTATTATAGATGTGTTACTCGGAGGTGCAGCCATGCTGATTGATGGGCTTTCTAGAGACACAAGAGAAGAGCTTTTGATGCATTTGGAGCAAATGTGTATCAGGGAAGAGTATGTGACCTATTTTGGTGCTGGCTACTTTAGATACAAGGATCTTGCCTTGTAGATGGACATTTTCCATGATTTAGTGAGCACTGAATGGAATATAAATGTGTGTGTGTGTGTGTGTGTGTGTGTGTAGAAGACTAAAATCCAGAAGCAACTTTCACTGGAGTGGTGGAAGAGTATTAACATTAAGCTTGGGTGGTTTTCGTGGAGGTTGTGTAAGCCAAATGCAGTCAGGAACAAGCCTGAATTTTAGAACTTTGTCCTAAAATGGTCATTATGTACTGGACTTATTCATCAATATGTCACATGAGTGTTCAGATTTAAGAAAGCAGGGGTGTTCTCCACAGAGTACTACTGAAGAAATATTAGACAAATTAAACAGAAATGTCATCTTGCCTTGCTATAACTTTTCAGAAAGAGATTGTACAGAAGGAATCGGGGGATAACCTCAAGTTCATGGCAGTTTTTCGACGGAGTTAGCGTGTAATAAAAATATTGTTATTTTATTGCTATTATTGTTACATCATTATACAATGTTTTAAAAGGAGTTTAAGTGAAATCTGGTCATTTTTGTTATGTTTCAATCTCTACTATTTTTATACTGTCTCTTTGAAAGTCTTCACCAAATGTAAATGGTTTAGGAATATATACAGTTTGGAAAGCAAAATATTTGAAAGGATCAGAGCACTGCCAGTGCATGCTACATTTTAAAATAGTTTCTCAGCATCTGTTTTGGACTGCAGGCCAAATATAGGTACTGACATTTCTTCAGCACTAAATTGTGTTTGCTTGCCGTTAACATATATGGACTGCCACAGAACCTCATTGCTTATCTGCCAGTTTTGGCAACAGGACTGCAGAGTAATCTTTATCCAAGAGCATCTTGAGGTAGGAAATTTCTCATTTGTCAAAATACTTCTTCTCTCAGCTCCACTCTATCTGTCAACTTGCAGCTGTAGACTTATAGCTGAGTTCTGCCCTACAGTTCTGTGCACTTTCCCTCACTTTC
The DNA here is from genome assembly GCA_013397565.1 of Ptilonorhynchus violaceus. Taxonomy (NCBI): domain Eukaryota; kingdom Metazoa; phylum Chordata; class Aves; order Passeriformes; family Ptilonorhynchidae; genus Ptilonorhynchus; species Ptilonorhynchus violaceus. The sequence continues at coordinate 392,521 of VZRJ01010184.1, read as the reverse complement.
TTTCTTATGAGTAATGTACAAAAACTATTTTGGTGAAGACTGGTGTTTGCTTGTCACAACACAAACTAGAGTGAGGTCTTTTAGAAGGATACTGATTTTTATAAACACAGTTTACAAAATTCTCCCTCATCTTCGTGACTGAAATCAGGGACACTGACACTTCTTCATCCCTATTCTTAGTAAATCTGAAAAAAATTCCCAGCTGTTACATAGAACACTATAATTTTATACAAAAAAATACCAGTACTCCGACTGTAAGTGAGCTAAGAGAAGTGGTGGAAGAATAGACCAAGGATCTTTTATCTCAGGGATCTAAAAGTAAAAATACCAGTTTGCAGTAATCCCTTTTACACACACTCTGTGTGTGTCTGGGAGCATGTATAAAAATTTCTCCACAAAGTTTTCTAGAGACAAGAAGAAAGGAAGCAGTAACAACACCATGCTTTTAAAGAGTAGAATTTGCTGTCCATAGTCTTAAAATTGTATTCTATTTTTTTGAATGAACAGTTTGCCAAACAGCTCTCCATATTTCTAGAGTCATAGTCTTTGATCCTGTGCTAAAAGGCTTCACATTTCTTCTCTAATGTATTTGCAGGCTTTCTCTTTTCTATTTTGTTTTGTTGATCAGCCCACTGGAATTCTTGTATCCCAGCTAAGAAACAGCAAGATATTTTTCTGTCACAGAAGCAGATCTAGATCAAGTCATGAAGAGGCAGTACAGGCACAGAGAGCACAGAGAGTTGGTTTAGGATAAGTAAAAAAAAAAAAAAAAGAAAATATACAGTTGCAAAGAGAAGTAGAAAGTAAAGCATTTCTTGAGAACCTTTATTTCTGTAATAGCTGAATTGTAATGTAATCTTTAATTGCATGATCCTGTTTTTCACTTTCACTCCATTTGTGAAAGTGAAAAATACTACAACTTCATCAAATCCTAAAGGGTTTACATGAAAACAAGAAATAATGTTTCTTAGATGTGTGATCCAGACCTTTCAGAGTGAAAAAGTCTGCCCTAATCTAAGAAATTGCTCAAATAGGGATTTTGTTGTGAGTTGTTTTTTTCTTTTTTCTTCAGAGTATCTAGGTAAATGACAGTTCCAGCACCTTGTATGAAGTATGAGGTTTATGAGTAGAAACCTGTACAAATTCTGACATCAAGAAGAGAATTCTAGATGTTCATTAATCCATAAGCTTTACAGAAAGGCTTCAATGGGACAAATCCTCTTGGTTTTCATAGAGTAACAAAATTATTGCAGATGGTGGAACAGAAAGGAGCAGTTCTTGTCACAGGGGTTTTCAAATAGTCATTTGATCATCTGCTGTCATTTCTCTCCCTTGTTTCCCTCGCTAGCGCTGTATCACCGGTCTATGTCACTTGCCTCATTTATCTCCATCTCCTCTCCCAGGTTTCCCACCACTGTGGGAAACTGTAGCAGAAAATGTATGCACTGCAAGAAATCCTTCATTCCAACTTTCACCTATATCTCATCAAGTCTTAATATTCCCAGGCTGGTGTGCTCTGTGGGGAGATCTGCCTGGTTTGGGCTCAGTCTCCTTCAGCCTCCAATACCCTTATATACTCTAGACAGGGACACACAAAGAACTCAGAAATCCTCTTCTAAGCCCTCATGATGCATCTTCTGTTTGATTTTGCAGGAACTGTGTTTTCATTATTCTGTTGTCTTTTCTTTTCTCTCCAAGTTAATTAAAGTTAATTGATTAATTGGTACTCTGCTATAGCAACTACCCAGCTGGAAAAGCACCAATCTGCAGAGTGATCATATGTGTAGAGCATGTCTAATTTGTTATCTTACGTGAAAAGGCCAGAACTCCTTTTAAATTGGCTTTAACAAGGTGTATTTTCCCGAAGAAGCAGCTAAGATAGAGTACAACACAACTACTCACAGGTTCTACCCAGCTTTCTGCAGCAGACACATTTGAACATCAATGCATGGATGTAGCTCTGTTTCCAGTGAGGCAACTTCAGGAACCCATCTCCTGTTAAAGTGGTTTCTCTGGTTTGCATTTCCTGTTGCCACCAGCACACCTGGCAGACTCTCTGGTGTGTAAGAATTTTGCACATTTATGGGAAAAAAACCAAATTCCTTTAATAATATTTTGGCAACAGGAGCTGGGTACTTCCCAAGTCAATGGTGGCAATTGAAATTTTGTGTTTAGAGCTGTAATTTAAGTCCTACTTGCATGCTGCAATCAGACCAATTCCTCTTTATCAGTGAATTTGTAAAAATTGGGGCATTTTTTCAGTTCGTGGGATTTCCAAGTATATGTAGAGTCCACTGCTCCAGTGACTCATTCTGGAACATACACATTAGCAGTCATCCTTATGTACTGTGTAAGAAAATCTTGTCCCAAATAAATCTTTAAAAATGCTGAATATACCGAAAGCATAGAATTGATTTAAAATATTTCCTTTCAATTTCATTTTGTGATCTGTTCCAAAATTGTCCTTTCTTCTCCTGATTCAAAATTTTGAAAATACAAATTTCACATTGCATTTTGCAATTACAAAAAGTAATTTTCTTGCTATTTGCTTTATTTGAGCAATTGACTAAAGAAAAATCACAAAATATCTTCTTGTTATTGAAGTTTCTGTAAAAAGAAGGATTTGCTGTTGTTCAGAATGTGGTGGGAAGATATAAATATATTCACCTCTGTAAGTTTTTTCCAGTATCTGCCAGAGGCAACACCCGAGTTGATGATTTTCTCTGAAACTGCACACTAATGCATTTGCTTTCTGTGGAATAACTAGTGTTTGTGCCCAAGGTGAGCTAGAAAATTAATTTCTGAAGGCATGTTTCCCTTATTTTCCCAGAAAATGGGATAGAGTATATGGTGTGTCTTTGTAACTTGTAGGAACAGGAAATTATGAAAATTGAGGGAAAAAGTCAATTTATGAATTATTTATTTTAATAAACTATACATTCACTAACAGTTTCTTTCTAAAACCATAGATTTGTGCCTAAATATTTTCGTGTGTATTTAAAGGTGTAGCATCATACCTAATCTTATCCAATAACTACATGATATCTATTGTATTAGATAACTGAGTCGTGAAAAGATTAGTTCTGTATTAAACACAGAAATTTCACTTCACTTTAGTATAAACTAATGTAATGATTTTGTGATTAAAATTGTTTGTTAACACATTTTATTTTAGGATTTTCTCTGCAGCTTAAAATATTCAGATTCAAAGGCATGTGTCACATTTGAGTAAGTAATTATAAATACTTTTATGGGATAAGCCAATCACTTAAAAAAAAATTGACCTTATTCTTTTGAGCAGTGAACATTAAAATTTAGGAGTTTATGTTTTTCAAGGCCACTTTCTTTTTAGAAGTACTCAGGAACTTATAAAATGTTGCAGGGAAATGCAATTTTTCCAGCACAAAGAACTAAAGGTCAGACCTCACTGTTAACATAAATAAAGCTTCTGACATCTAAACAGATGATAAGATAGATTTGCATGCAGATTAAATTTATAATTAATGCAGTTTATTTATTTAAAGAAAAGTGAAATCGATTAAAATACAATACAAAAAGACATCACTGAAAAGGAAAAATCAATATTCCTCCTATTTACAGGATCTAATGTAAAAATCATCATTTAGAAGAAACAGCATAATAATTTGGTAGGAAAAAAATCACTATCACTTACAAACACTCCCAGCAAAGCCAGGTAGATCACATAATTAAAATACATTCTATTTCCTTAAAAAATAATTAAAACATTTCCAAGCCTCGATGGAAATAATTAAACTTTTGCTTAAGCAATGTCTTCTTCAGTTTGTTGGGGTTATATAATTTTATATTTGGATGGACATAGTTACATTATATTTGTTAAGCCTGTTTAATTTTATTCAGCTGTATTCTTCTCTGCAGACACAAGAAATCTACTTTCCCTGAACAACTTTATTATTTGTTGGTGGTTCATGGAAGAAGAAACACAAAAGGGACTTTAAAAAATTTCATTGTCATTAATTGTTTTGCTAGGTTTTGTAGAGAACTGTAGCATGTGGAATAATAAATTAAGGTGTGATATATTTGTTCTAAATAATAGTATCAAGTTTAATTGATTTGGGAAGATAACTCCTGGTTGAAAGGCACAAATGATAGTTTTACCAGACATTGTTGGCTTAATTTTCTGACATGGATCCATCATTGTCTGTATATATGAATATCAGAGAAACGTACACACATCTCAACAATGAGTGTATGAAGAGTGTGGATCCTGCATGCAACTGGCTGAATTTTTTTTTTTTTTTTAAATCAGTGCTCCTCATTAACTGAAATAATGGAAAGTGAATAATCTGTAGTATAGTCCAGTGGTGCCAACCACAACAGAAACCGTTCAAGGCAGGGAAATAAAGAAAAAAAGGCCAGCAGAGACACTGTCTGTTTTTCTCCACCTCTTTAATTACAAAAGAAGGCTCAGACCTGGATGACTATCTTAAAGGGGAGATGAACCTCACTCGGTGCCTCTGTATGCTTTACAAGTAGGACGTAAGATTTCATGTGATGTCCTGTTCTGTGGGCTGGATCCACATAATTTTGTGACATCAAAATCATATGGGAGGCTGCCAAGTAGTTGCTGTTCATACGCTACAAGCCCAAGATGCATGGAAGGAATTATTAATGGAAGAGCACTTTGCTGCATCTTCCACCTCAGGAAAGATGGAGTTTGATGAGTCTATGCAACCCACAGTGGTTGCATTTGCTGGTTAAGTTTTTGTGGACAAAATGTTAACCAAAGAACCAATCTGTGTTATAACTGGCAGAATTAAATATAACAGTTCCTTGGAGCAATTGTGGACTGCAATGTAATCCTGTGTAACTACAGGAATTTTGAAATAAATGCCATCTTTAAGAGACCATCTCTAATCAATCACAAAACCACCAGAGTAACAAAGATGCCTATAAGGGAGAACAATATATGGAATATCTAGCATCAGTTGGAAAGTCACTGGATAATTTCTTTCTAGGGTTTCATTGTTTTGTATTTAATATGTAGATGATGATACAAACCAGTGATAAATATTTTATTAAGGTATATCACTTGTTTTGTAGTGAATATACGTAGATGGTATCAAAGGTTAGGGTTTTTTTTACTATATTTAAAATAAAATAGTTGTGAAGTCACAGACAAAGTCTGTCAACTAAAATTCCACTATTTAATGAGTTAATCTTGCATGAGGGCTACTAGGGAGCAATTCTTTAATGTAACTATTTGACATTATGTTAGGCACTCCGTAGTGCTTTTTCTCCAGCTGCCTGCCCAGAAGGTGAAATACTCTTTCTACAATCCACGCCCTCCAAATACCTCAGCAAACTGAAACAGCGTCAAACGTGCCTAATCGGTGAGTGAGCAGCTGAACCCCATCTGTCACATTCAGCCTCGTGTCTGGTGATAACAAGGTATATACCATGGCTGTGTTTTAGGACAATATTTTGGTTATTGTAGGACAATAAAATGCAGGTAGACAGTGGTCTTTGGTCTCTTGTGTTTCAGAGACACCAAATATTAAAAGGTCAAGATAATTACTATTTTCTTTCAAAAGTAAGTGGTAGTTTTGTTCACTCATATTAAACGGTGGATGCAAGACAGAAGAAAGGCTACATTTTAAAGCAGTAGATTTTAAAATCATTAAACATTTTTAAAAAGGATTTTAGACTGAGTAATAAAATTTTAAGCCTTTAAATCAAAGACTAGTTGATTTAAGGCTGATTTGAAATGCATATACATTCACTAAAATTAAGGCAAGTGGATAGCTGCATTTTTCAGAAGAACTAAAATAGGGTGAGCAAATAATTCCCATTAAATCTTAGTAATTGGGCACTTTGGAAAATAGCCCAGTATCTAAATGTGTTGTAGTCATCTAAGCCTATGCAAAAATGTGACCTTCAGATCTCAGGAATCTTCCTGACTTATTTTATATCCTCACAAAAAGCATCATACTAGATGAGTACCTAATGTACTTCTATTTTCTTTTTTTTTTTTTGAGTGTGCTTTTTTTTCCAAAAGCCTTAAAAACATGGGTATCAATTTTATGAGTTAGAAAGTCATGTGCAAATAATAATCTCATCCAGAGAGTACAGATCCTTAAAATCATACTGAATTTACGGGTGGAGGTGGGGCTGGAATTGAAAAATTTGCAAATGCAAAATGATGGGGAAAAATGACAGATAAATATTGCTATTGGTAAAAGCTCTCTATCATGCAATCCAAACACAGCAGCTGACCCCTGATGCTCTGCTGAACTGTGGACTGATTGCCAAATAATGATATGAATCATGATCTGAACACTTTGCTGCACTGACAAATCTTAGGATCACTCAGGAGAGAAGAGACCACAGAAGTTTCTAACCCAGCCTTTGCTCAACCAGGAGCTCCAAACAGTGACAATACTGAATTCAAGTCAGGTCACTTAGGGCTTTCTTCTGTCAAGTCTTGGAAAACCTCCAAGAATGAATATTCCACAGCCACTCTGGACAACCTGAATCCTCACTTAATTATCTTCACAGAGAATTTTTTAAACTTAAATGCAGTTGAAATCTCCCTTGTTTCAGTTTATCACATTTAAACATGATGCGAAATAATAAAACTTCATTTTCTTGATGGTTTTATAAATAAAAATAATATTTGAAAAAGTAGGATTTTTTTTTTTTTACTGTCTCTGCATTATCTCTTAAGTACAATGCATGTGTTCTCCCATCTTTGAATGATAGGAAAATGAGGTTTAGCAGGAATTAATGTCATTTATTGACCATTTTCAGCACTGGACTTTTTCAGCATCCACTCCCTACAAAAAAAGTACCCAACACAAAACTGTGGTGGAAACTGAGCTTTCCCTGAGATATCTGAGTATGTAAAAAATTGATGTGTTTTTGTGATATATTATATTACAGCTTTTCCATCAGAAGGACACTTTAATCAATGTTTTTGTTATATCTAATGACTTTCTATCTACTCGTCAGAAGGGTAGGCTGGTATGATTTATTCTCCAATGTATATGGATGACATTTTGTCTACTAAAGCACAGGATACACTGTCAGGGCCATTATAATTCAAGTCAAAAAGTGCTGAAACCCACATGATAACAATTTTGGTAGAGGAATGTCATCTAGATCTGTATGTATTTGAAAAATCTATATAGTGCATAAGTAAGAAAAATAGCATTGTTCCTATCTCACTTAGGAAAGTTGTTGGATTGTACTTCTATGAAGTGGTTTTCTTCCCTCTGCAAAAACAAATTATGCAGAGGGACATTAGTCTAGAAATCATACATAATATAGCAGGGGGTGATATCAGAGGAAGGTGTGGCTCACATGAACGTAAGACTAAAGTTTAGAAGGAGAATTTCCTGGGTGTAGAGTGTCTGTAGAATAATGCCTCATTTGCAGATCTATTCCTTCCTGTGCTCATGAGGAGACACTACCTACATTATTAAACTTGATCCTGGTGATATGTATTAATGTATTGATGAAATACAGTGTACATGAAATTCTGTGGTAGACCTGCTAAGCACTGCAGAATTACAATTCCTGGTGTGCAAAGAAAAAAGGAATAATGAGTTCACATTTTACTCTGCAGTATTTATAACAGCTTCTGAAATAATAATTACAACAACAACAAAAAAAAGAGCCCGGGCTGCGTACCTTATGTTAGGATATAATTATGATTTCCCGAATACCTAGGGAAAGATGCAATAATCACAATCCTCAAAATCTCACAAATTTTTATAGTGCTAAAATATGTTCTAAAATAAACCATCAGATGGACATGGAAATATACAACTAAACAACTACTGAGCTGAGCACAAGAGAGTTTTGTTCAAAGAAAGGGAAGCATTACCAAGATAATCCCTGACTTAGTCTTTGACACGTTGTCATCTCAGCATTCTCCACTGTCTGAGATATTATGTGCTGACTTCAACATGGGAATGGTTAACCTGGGGCATGATTACACATTTCATTACAGAAACTGAGGGAGCAATACAAAAGTCAGTAAGTGTACAGTTCGAGAGGCATAGAGAATACAAAGAGGGAGGGAAAGAAAGGTAGGAAATATGGTGGATGAAAGAAGCACCTAGTTTTTGTTTATTTTGCTAGTCAGTCTTTTTTCTTTCTCTTCCTTCACTTCTAAAACTGCTGAGCTCTCATATCAAGAACAGTGTGATAACAGTAACCCTTCTAAAAATTACGGGTTTTTAACTTGTTGGCACTGTGTTTGTTAAAAGACAAGAAGTTGTGCTGGGATATTGACATAAAACTTTTAAAGATGGGATTCTGAAATAAAATATAATGCATTTTTAGGGGATTATGATATTAAACAATGCCAGAACTTAAGTAGAAATATGACTGTTTGTATACATTATATGACTTGCAGCTTTGCATTGGGCAAAGATGCTGTGTCTTGGGAGTCAGAGAGTCCTAAAGGGAATCATGCACAAAGAAGAAAGACATTCTTGTGTAGTTAGTCCAAAATCTAAAAATAGGGACAGCAAAAAGGGACTCTTACATCCTCTCTTGCTTCCTTGCTTACTTGCCCCAGCTGCAGGTTGAAGTCTCTCACAGGACTGTGACAGTTTTGCATCTGCAGTTTAACCATACAGGCAATAAAGTGGTGGAGGTGAGGAAAGAAATTTCTGGCACTGTCCTCAGCCCCAAAAGCTCTTGTGCGAAATGGATTATGCATTGGTGGGTGCTTGCCATGGATATTTTCTTTGGTTTGTGTTTCATGCAGGATTTAACTGATATCCCCAGCAGCGGAGCAGAATTACTATGCAACACACAGAATTTTTGTTGTATTTCTAGTTGTTGTGCTTTTGTTTCACAAATTAGATCCATATATTTTGATATCTATTGCGGTCCATTTATACATGGACTTAAAGATTCCCACAATTAGTGTTAGAAAATGAGATATTTTCATCTAAACATAGGCTCTGTTTGTCTGGGACAGGGTTTGGTACACTGAATAGAGTGCTGAACATACCTGACACAGCAATATGTAGCTCAAAAGCTCTGGAAAGAAGATTTTGGATTGTCTGAGGTCAATTCATTTCCTGTCTCTCCTACAGTGATAAAAATATGAAGAGCTAATGAAATAAAAAAAGTCTTTTTCAACTTTCAGGACATACAAAGAATTTCTAACAAAAAGGCACACAGGAAAACTTAATATGAAAAAAGGTATGACTTCCTTTTACAACAGTAAATCTGTGGAAAATAAATGCCTGGCTATTTTACATCAAAATATTGTGACCTTAAGTCTATCAGATTCTTCTGTAACTGCTTGACTAACACAAGCCACTAAAGCAGAGTGAAGAACTTTGTAATTGAAAAGAAATAACATTTCCAAAAACAAAGTCTTTAAATCCAAGAAAGAATTAGAGAATTTTTAATAAGTAACTCTGAAATACAGTGTGATCTATTGATATGTCCTTTAAAATATAAGATGCTGAAAAAAAATTGGTATCTGCAGGGATGATAGTTTTTCATGCTATGGTATTTCTAAGATACTAGAGAAAATTTCTGCATTAAAATAAATAAATAAATAAATAAATGTTAATATATTGTATCATTGTTAGAATTTTCACCAATCCCTCCTTCAAAGGTTGGATTACTTGTGTTTGCTTTAATATAGTTAATCAACAGAAATAGATGTGGCAATTTTTACTTAGCTCAGTTGAGATGAAAACATGCATTGGAAGAAACATATTTTCAGATATGACTCTGTTATTTTGGGAATAATTTAACTATTTTTTCTGCATATTTGTAAAAAGATTGTTTATCTTTCTCTTAAGGTAGTTTATAGAATTCTAATGATTTATTAATGTATAGAAATAAATGCACCATTTCTTACAATAAACCAGCCTATTAGCAGCCTAGAACTTGCTTCTGCTTCCACAGGACCTTTTTAATACTATTCAAAATCCTGGATGTGCTTTCAGAAAGTCAAGTAATCCACTTTTCTAATTAGTTATCATCCGATTATCATTAGCTTGTAATTAACTGTCACTATCCTGTGTATGATCTGTCCTGTGACTGGAAAGGAGAGTGGAGCCCACTTTGTCCCCTGCACCCCAGCAGCAGCAGTGCCTGTTCCCAGCAGGCTGGCAGAGGTGGAGGTGCATCATCCAAAGGACAAACCATAGGTTTTTTGGGAGGATTTTTTTCAAGGTGATGAAGAAATAGGAGTTTATGGTTTTTATTTGCATATTTCTGTTTCTTTGAAGGTGAGTTTTCAAATTAATCAATACCTCACAGACCAAAATGCAAAAAGTAGTGACCACTTTCCAACATGGAAATCCTATCCTGCTCTTTGAGTGTCTTTGTTTCAAATGGAAAAACTTGCAGATTGAATTATGAAAATAAGGGTTATAAATCTTTGAATGAGTTGTTCGTACTCATTTCCCATAAGTCATTTACCATCAGTGCACAGTTCAGTGATTATCTCTTATTTTTTACATTTTTGAGAGTTTTTCAATAAGGTTTACAGATGTTTCTAAACTACACCATCACCTGCAGTTTCTTCTTTGTTCATGCTAAGGTAACAACCTTTGTGCACATATTATTTCACCTTCCACTGATAATAATAATAATAATAAAGGAGTAGTTTAGTGACTATTGAGGTTTAAAGGGCTGACTTACAGAATAGCAGGCTACCAATTACTTTCAAACAGACGGTAGACACAAATGCATTCACCACGAGTGACTTTCATTCTGAGCCATAAGTTGAATTTTAGAAAGGAACATTGTAATCTAAATGCTGAAATTGTGTTAGAAGTAAGAAATCAAAGAAATGGTGTCTAATCTTTTCCTTCATGACACGCTAATCAGTGACTTTTATTAGACACTTAACAGCCAATACTTACAAGTATTAAATACCAGAAATTCTTGTGTTGGGAACTGCTGCACTGGCAGAACCGAGATGGCTCTAACCTAACCTTCACATTTAATCAGTACTTTTCTCTGCACAATAGTGCTTTTTCTCCTACTGTTAGCTTTGCGGTGATGAAAAACACACTTTGGTTTTGTGTCAGTACTGGAAATAGGACTTGCAATCATAAAATCTTTTGCCACTCTGTGCTGTGCAAGTGATTGAACAAAAAATTCAGTCTGTCAAGCAACAGTCAATAGCCATCGTGGCAGCTGATTTTGTGCTGATCAAGGCTTCTGGAAGGAAAGCTTGTGCTGTCCTGGGAATGCTGATGTCCTCAACTGCCCATCAAAAGTAAAAGATGAGTAAAGTTAAATGTAAGGTAAAATTTGTTATACAATGATGCTTATTATGTTATATGATGACATTATTTATGTAAGTTTACATATTTATTTATGTAAATAACGAGGGGTATAGAATACAACAGTTAATAATAAAGTATAATGCTACATTCTCTATGGGTAGCAGAGGAGGAAGGGATTGCAATGTCTTAACCCTTTGCCTTCTCACTTTACCGTCAGTAAATCAGATTGGATTTCTAGACATGATTTTTCAAACTTAATCATTCACTATGTTAGTGTATTTTCAATTGGGTTTTGGGAGTTACAGCAATGCTATGATATTGAAAATGCTGTTGGTATAAGTTACTTGAGAATAAAACAATTGCTTTATTAACAGCATCAAATATAAGCTCTTTACTGCTGAGGGGTAAGTCAGGTTTTCAACTGGAGAAAAACTTGCAAAATTATGTTAGGGAAGCTGAGTTCTGGTATTATCAAACCTATCCCTGCTGAAACACTTACCTTTTCTTATTCCATTGAAATCTAAAGCCTCTGAACTGGCAAAGCAACAACCAACCATTTAAAAATAAATCTTTAGAGCAGGAAAATATGCCTTGGCTTTTTTTTTTGTCTCTACTGTGTTGCTTTAAGCACTTTCACCTATCCAGCATAAACCAACTCAAAACCCATGGTGTTTGGTCATAACATCTGGTCTAGGATGTCCTTTGTGAGACCATGTTCACCACTCTATGACTGATATTTCTTAAAGAAAAAGAACCCCATTGATTTGAAAGGAGTTTCTACATACCCATTTATGACGTGCAGCTTGAGCAGCTCAGTGCTAAGTTGGAGCTGGTAAATAGAACTAGGAAGCTACAGGACACCTGGCACAGAAACAAAGGTCATTTCTTCCGCTGCAGCAGGTGCTTAGATGGCATGTTGGGTTGTCAGGGTTGAGGAAAAAACATCATTCAGTCTTTACAGAGGATAAAATGAAATATGAATTTCCTTGGAAAATGATCCTTAGCTGAATCAAAACCAGGCAGAAACAATCCAGGTAAATAAGCAGATGGATTTCTTAATTTTATTTTTGAAAGTAAACCAAACAAACCAACAATAAAGGAGTCATTCTATAAATATAACCATGTTGAAAAGACAAACTTCTTTAGGATGGTTCTGGGTGTCTTCTTTCCTTGCTATTTGTTTTGTGCTTTTGCTTGTTGTTTACTTTTGGCAGTGCTTCATGTATATATCTACAGGGAAAAACACTCCTGCTGTGGACTCTTCATATGTTCTTGCATATTCCCAATGAGAACAGGGGAAGTCACTGTTTATAATTTTACCCAGTTTTATGCTTCAAGTTGCCTTAAGATTGGAACAAGAAAAAACAAACCAAATCAAAATACTTCTGCTGTGCCACAGAAAATGTTTGCAAGGAAGCAGTACATTCAAAGGCAAAATCAAGGCAATGAGTGGCAGCAGAAGGTGTGGGAAATGTCACACAAGTTCTTCTTCTGGATGTGCTCACCCACACACAGCTGGCAGAGGCCTGGGACCACCAAGTGTCCGTCTGGGGCAGGCCTGGGACCAGCATGGACGTTTGGAGGGACACAGTCACCACTGGTCCACTCCTGCTCTGCTGCTGAATTAAAGATAGGAATTTTACAGGCTTTTGATTGGAATTAATTGGTGTACTCTGAGGATGTAAGTGGAAGAGATGGAAAGGGGACAATAAGGGAGGAATTCTTACACTGAAGTGTAGACTGGTTTTGTTCCTAGAGTTGGGTGTTCCCGACAAGGATGGGAGGGTAGAGCTGAGCTCAGGCTAGCTGCCTATGCATGTAATAGATATCTTACATGATTGAATTATTGGAGTGGAATTTTGCTTTGTTCAGTGTAGAAATTCTACATTTAAAATTAAATTACAAATTCTGAAAAACCTGCTTATGTTACTCATGTCTCGTTACATTCCAGTATAAACAAAATGCAATTCAAGTAACAGTCTTACTCTTTATTCATTTTGTACATCATAGTTTTCCACATTTGTGTTTGGATCAAATTAAGGTCTTAGCTGAAAACGTTCTTTGATGTATAATTTGCCACTTATGGATAAGTGTGCGTTTTGCTCACCTAATCTAAGTTGTGCTTCAGTATTTTTAAGAATGGTGCCTTGAAAATTCCAAGTGGTTTGTTTCCATAAAACTTTACGTGAATTCAAATTGTCAGGGATCATTATAATTTAACAGTGACTAAGACACATAGATTTCTATTTTTATGTAAATGAAACAAGCAGCAGTACCCTGCATATGTAGGGTTCTCTAGAGGTTCTCTTAAGATCATAATTTCACTGCCTATAATGAAAAGTTTGCATTGATGGCTTTTTAAATAGGTATTGCTGCTTCTTCAAAGTGTTAAAACAGTAAGGAACAGTATGTCTTGGATTACCATAAATAGGATAAAGAGCACACTGAAATCATACCTTCAGACACTATCTCCAGAGCAATGTGTCTGGCGACTTTTCTAAGTTCCACAGTCATTTAAAAACATAAAACAGAAACAACAAGGAAAATGAAACATTTGTATAATCTGCTTAAAGCTGTGTGTTTTTTCTATTAAAAAAATGGGCTCTTATTCCAAGAGAACAGTGGAAAAAGCTGGGGCCTCCTACCTGAAAGGGCAAAGTTCACAATAAACTTTTTGGTTTGTCTTGAAGTCCAGTCAATGGAATAAGTATGTTTTCTTTAATTCCACTTACTGATTATATTAAAACACTTAGAGACAGAAAAATATATGTGTATATTTTTAAATATTGGCCTAGAATATCAATCACAGACATGACTATATAATAAAAAAGGAAAGTCATAAACCAGCTCTGTCGCGTGTCTTGTCAGAATTTAGGACAAAATCTGTTGCAGGAAGCTGGAAGACATTCATGGTTGTTATTTTGGAGCAGTAATATTTTGCCAGGAGGGAAAATGCCTTGCCTCAAATCAGTGTCAAATTTTGCAACTGAATCCAAAACTTTCTTATGACTAAAGTTTTTGTTTTTCTCAAGTGAGTTTCCTGAACCTGGAATTCAGTAGACAATATAATAAGGATACAAATTTCTCATTAAAGTTCATAAATGAATTCTAGAACCACACCACCCACTATCATGAATCTACCTAGTAGTTCCTAATGATATGAAAAAAACCCCTTGAACCAAGTAGAAAAGTGGTAACAATAAATATATTTGTATAAAGTTGCATCACACGTAGTGTGCATGAAGTTGTGTGTATATATATCATATACATATATATATAAAAAAATATATGCGGTGTGTATATATATATATGTATGCAACATATATATTCTTAAATGTATAATAACATTTAAAAATGTGACATCCCTAAAGACAGCCACTTAAATACAGCCACTTAAGAAAATAAGAAGCAAATAAAGCAAGGGTGATGGTACCTTAGTAGATGGCAAGATACAGGAAGCAACCCTGGAGAGACTGGGAAATGGCATTTTAATAGTTTAAATTTACAACCATTACTATTAATGGTTGTATAAAATTAGCCATACCAAGTCAGAAAACAATTACATCTATTTCAGTACCTCGGTTTTGATCCCAGACTGTGGCAAGACAGGGAAGAAGCAAGGGGCAACCATATTATTATATTTTTCAGTTGTACTCGTGCTCATTAGTCAGCTGTTACTGTCTTGAATAGTTCCTTAGGGTTTTTTTCTCCCATAAGTGAGGAGAAATGTTTTGAGCCTATGCAAACTGAGGCAATAATTTACCTGCATGCACAGAGTTCAGCTATGAACAAAGTGATAGCATATCTCCTGTTTTGAACTTCTAGTCTGATGATTTCAGTCCTTTGATTCCATTTTTGTTTTATGACAAAAAATAAACACTCATTCCTTTTTCGCTTTCTTCTTGGCATCCCTGATTTTACAGACTTCTGTTGTGTGCCTGAGGTTTAAAGGTCAGTTCTCAGTGACCTTTATAAACACTTCTCAATTCAGAAGTGTTTATATATCTTTTAGAATTCTTGCAGCCCTTCTTTGCTTCAAGTCCTGTTATCCTTTGGGGCATATGAGGACCATAAGTATTTTATACTCTCTTCCTTCCCTTATAATTTTTATATGTTTTGGTTTTATTTTTCAGTCTTCACCCTTTTTACTCTTTACTCTTTAGATAATATTTTCATAGAACTCTCCATTATAACTGCAAATCTTTGACTAAGTAGTAAGGTTAACTGCTGGTATTTATTGATTACCAGTAGTAACTCCTTTTGGCTGTTTCCATGAAAAAAATCAGTACTGTTTTCTTCAGTGAGCACAATTTTAATGTCCTCAGTATTGGTTTATCCATTTTCCTATCAAGTAATATCATATTATTCTTCTTTACCTTTTGTTACATTTTTCAACACTCTGCTCATGTGATAAAAAATTATTCTTGTTCATTTAAAGTTAGGTCATGTGAAAATAAACAGAGGCATTTCTATTCAGTGTTTTAACTCTAACATTGGCAAACTTTTAATATGGTGAGTAACGCAACATTGTGTATATTATACCCATTCCTAGAAAACAATTTTCTACAAGATATTAATCCTCACCACCATTGCCTACCCGTATAGGTATAAAATTGTATAGTAGTATAGCTGAAGGATAGTAAGAAATTCTCCTTATTGGAAAGGAAATAGAAAGCAGACAAGACCAGTCTGTCAGTCCATCTAATCTAGTGTTTTCTCTGTGATGCTGCTGAAGATAATAGGTTTCAGAGAGTGCTGTAGTGGACATATTTGCAACAAAGCCATTTGGAGCCTGTATTTCTTTTTATATTTATCAGACTTTACAGCTTGAAACAAGAGGCTTCAATCCTTCATCCTTCAGGTAATTTCCATTGCTCTTCAGGGCACAAGGTAATCTTTAACTGACAAGGGCACAAAGCTACGTTTTAAGGAGGCAGATTCCTCCATCATTTTCCACATGGGTACATTGCATCTTCCTCTGATGTATGTGGCCCTGGCCAATGTTAGAGTGCTGAACTAATCACAGGTCTGCTCCAGCACAGCAGGTCCTATAAAATAACAGATGATCCGCTATAAGCACAGAATTTCGTGTGAATAGTGCATAATTCCATCTGAAAACATGTAGTAATGTATATCAAAAAAACCCAATTGACTGTATTTGTAAGTAATTTTATACCTTATACCCTTATAAATATATATGCTGGTATGAAATTCAGTATATTCAATACTGGATGTTATACACTTGATTCAAGCTTTGCAAGTATTCATAATTTTTTTTTTTTAACCGGAAATCAAAGTTATAATTTTTTTATTTTTCACAAAACTTTTTTTTAATGAGATAAGTAATTTAAATTATTTTTATAAATATTTTTCTTGTCTCTGTGGAATGGAGAAGACAACTGCAGACTGGAATTGCAGATTGCTGTCACTTTAATTTAAAAGTGCTGCTCTAATAAAGGAAAATAATAATTGTTCTTTGTCTACAAAATACTTTCAAAAACCAAATAAAAATTGGGACAGTTCAATTTCCTGCTCCATCTTGAGTAAATCTCTGTTCTGTGTTCAGTAAATCATTTAGCACCCGTTTGCCAACTGAAAATGGGAACAATGATATCTTTCTAACTCACAGAGGTGGTGTGATAGACTAAAATCACACTGAGTGATCATCTGATTAAAGATCTCAGGCCAGTGATCATCCTAATCCAGCAGTTTTCTCAGTCAAAATCCTCAACTGTCCCTTATTTAAGCTGTTTCACAAGAGAGACATTGATTCACCAGAAAAATCAAATATATATTGATAGTTTGCATGTATTTGGGGCCGTACTGTGAATCAGATTCAGCGTGTTTGAAGTGTTCTTGAGTCATCTGTTGACTTTTTCAATTGTTTTATAGTTTTCATTTTCTTATAGAGTTAAGAACATTAGGTCATTTCATGTAACTGTCGAGAAGCCATATATCAAGATACTCCTTCAGGAAATGCTTTAAATTTTGACTGACTAGAGAATGAATTGTGGATTGGCTAGCACACATTTTTCAAAAGACTCTTGTTTGGAATTTAAGCCATATGGAGAGAATTTACTATCTCCCATGGAATGTGTGTCAATTACAGGATCTTGAGGGAGTATTTTTTAAATTCTTTTTTTTTTCTCCTACACAATGTAGAACACTTCAAACAGACACACTGAAAATTTTGCAGGAGGAAAAGGTGACTCACATGGATACCACAAAATTTTATAAAATTTCCAGTATGACCAATGAATAAAAGGGAATATCATGCAAAATACAGTCCCAGCCATAAATGGCAACATGTACACATTCAAAACAGCATGAAGGTTGTGTTTTTAAGGATTATTACTCTTTATTCAGTCTACAGTTCAGTTTCTCTTATTCTAGAAATAAATATATAGCACTTACATAACTTCCAAACCTGAATCCCTTCCTTCTGTCTGAATTGAAAAAAATTCAGGTAACATGTACCTGAGGAAGATATTTTTTTCCTATTTCATTCAACTATTCAGATGTTTATTGTTCCCTACATGTATCTCAAAACATGCTGTTCCTGAACTCTGCAAAGTATCTTCATGCCTCCTGTAGATTAAATTTGACATTCTTATAATCGTGAAAGTTGAACATAATTTAGAAGGCATTTAAGGCAGGTTGGAGCAGTCCAAATCTGCCTTGAACTTTTGAGACTTTAGACCCCTTTTTTAATGCAGTGTGGATTCATGGAAATGATTAGATTATTTCTACATAGACTTTCATCTAATTGCCACATCACAGATTTAAAATCCTGGAAATTATCTTAAATGTTAGATAATATAGTTATTTGAATCAATGCCATTCCCAGATATCATTGCCATATGGAGTTAGGCATCCCTGTGAAGGGCAATACTAGTCTCCCATAAATAAGGTATGTCTTTCTTGGTCATGGTGTCACTTATATCAGTGCTCATATAATTCTGTAGGTTTTTTCTCTTATAAAACCCTCTATGCTCACTATGTTAATTCTTTTTAAATTGAACATTCTTATATCTTACTTTCCCTAGCTTTTTCTCTGTTTGCTAGTTATCGAAGTTTCCTGTGATTCCAACGAAGATATAAATCACAGGACTTACTTTTCCTATATAGAGTGCAGAGAATAAAAACATGTCAAACTCGAATAAAAGCTGTCTTGCACTGAAAGGTATCCTAACTATCAGGCTGACTCAAGTCTTGGTAACCAACATAGTTTGCACAGAATATCAAATAATATATAAACTCCCTTGCTGGTGAAGAAATATGCAGTCTTTTACCTGCATGTGTGTAAGGACAGAACATGTTGTGTACACATATACATGTGTATGTGTATGAATATGAAATTTCTGTAAAAAAAGGAGTCCCTGATGTGAAGTTTTTCACTGCGTAAAGCAGCATGAGCAGCACAAGTCGAGTAAGAAACATGTCAGATTAAGAAAAGGAACACTGCTGGGTAAGGAAATAGAAATTAAGTTTTGTCGTGCTTCTTCAATGCTAACCTTTTCCAGAAGTGCTTACCAGAAGGGTGGTGGCTCTTAGCAGCTTTTGCATTACAGCCTACAGTCAGAAGTGCAGGAATGATTTTTCATGACAATATGAAATATGTTAAAGACACAAACTGTAATTAATTATTTTCTAAAATTTCTGACCTTCTAGCAAGCCTAATTCTTCAGGCTCATCCCCAGTGAGACATTTTCAGCATTAGTGGGTCAAATCGTTGTTTGGTTTAAAGTTGATGCTCCTGTGACTTATTTATCAGTTTCATCTATATTTTTAAAAATTCAGCTCATAGGCCTGTGTAGATAAATACTGAAATACTTTCTCTCTCTGCCTTTAGTTTAAGAAATTACTGACTTTCAAAGAGCTTTAGTGAGCTTTTATGCCCTGGATTCATTTCTCTCAATATCTTCCAGAGACTGATTTGAAAATTTGTTAGTTTTGCATTTGCATGATAGTTCTGGGAAGCTATACAGAATGCACTCCTCTTCCTGATCCTTTCTTCCTTTATCAGAGCATAACAAATTTTCAAACATTGACACTATTTTA
The DNA here is from genome assembly GCA_013397565.1 of Ptilonorhynchus violaceus. Classification (NCBI taxonomy): domain Eukaryota; kingdom Metazoa; phylum Chordata; class Aves; order Passeriformes; family Ptilonorhynchidae; genus Ptilonorhynchus; species Ptilonorhynchus violaceus. Next base: position 373,205 of record VZRJ01010184.1, on the reverse strand, counting down.
CTCTTCTTTATATTTCTTACTGGAACTCCTGATGAAGTTGGAGACTCTGAAAAGCTTCACATAATTTTACTCATCTGTTTTGAGGATTCTCATATTTTTGTACATAGTTTAGTTCTTTTTCAAGCATTTTCTAGGAACTATGAGCTCTTTTCTTACGATTCTTCATGACCATTCACTGTGCTTTCCAGTCTGCCATCTTGGATGAATATATACTGCAATTACATAAGTTTGTGTGTGAATATACAAATATGTGTTTGCATATGCACATGTATATAAGTGTTGCATATGAATGAATATGTATACCTACTCATATGTATATGCATAACATGTATAGAATATGCATATTTGGGTATTCACAATGGCATATTTAGGCATATAAGGAGGCACACAGGCCCTAGCTGCCAGAGTGGCTAGCTCTGTAAAACAATCACAAAACATGATTTTCCTAGGGTGCTCTTTCCAAGGACTCCAGCTCTTCATGACACTTTGGAAGTCTAGTGTCGAGTGGTATCTGTTCATCACTGTGACAAAGCATTTTTTGTCTTCTGCAAATTGAAGTTTGTTACATTAGCGCTGATGTTCTCTCAGCAGGTGGTCGATGTCAATTATTTTTTGCTTCTGAGTAATGAAAGCTGCTACAGACTCATTTCAATTCTGTTACAGAGCTCTGAAGTTCTGACAAGCTGTGAGCAGTTCTTCAATCAGGTAAACTCATGAACAGCTTCCTACTAGTTGGAATCATCTTGTCCTGACTAACCCGGATTTCTCACAACTTGTCTCTATGTTTGCCTCATACACAGTGGCTAGGTTGTCCTTTTTCTTTCGCAAGTTTTAGAGCTTGTTGCAGAAGACAGGCATCCAAAGCTCACTTGCTCACTTGCAACAGCTGTTTCCAAATGTTGGACAAGGTGATTTTATTTTAACAGGTGCATGCACAAGGTAATTTACAATGATCTGAGACTTGGACCGTGTCCACCTGAGAAACTTACCTTGCCCTTGTCCAAGCCAGCACAAAGTCTCTAGTCAGATCAAGCTGAGTTCTGTTCCTCTGGAAATAATAGCTCTTCTCTCAAGACTAGCTGCTGATATCAGTCACATGGACACAAAACAACCTGGTCTTAAACCTTGAATAAAGTGCTTCTTGATTATTCACATAAAAAACCCAAAACCAAACCCAAACCAGAAGATGACATTACATTAAAAAACTCTTTCAAGTCTTCAACCTGCTGTGGTACTCAAATTCCCAGTTTCACTTCCAGAAGTTTGCCATAACTTTGACATATTTTTCATATATATTTTTGTATATGTGTGTATATATATATATATAATCCCTAACTCTGAATCTATGGGAAACTTTTTTTTTTTTTAAATTTTCTAGGTATTCAAAAAAATTTCTAAAAAAAATAGATCTTCTTCCAAAGCCCTTGTTCGTTGTATGACTCATTAGTGGGACAGTAACTCATTGTGGGCTCATATTACACTGACAGCTAGATCTGTTGAGAAAGATCAGAGTTATGCCCATATAAATCTCCCTTACTGCTTATTGGAGCACTGCCTCTATTATGTGCACATACAGGCATGAAGGAAAGCTGCTTGAAAAGTTTTACTTTGTGTCCCTCTAGATAATAAGTGAGCAGAATTCATTTTTATGACTGAAAACATAAAGAGTGTAGTGGCTGTGGAGCTGCCACTGTTTACTGGAATTGGTTATCTCGACTTGCACAATACTGTGTGCATTAGGTAGGTAGAAATTTGTTATCAGCAATATAAAAACATCTGTCATGCTGTCAAGTTTAATGAGAGGCAAGCATAGAAGAAAAGAGTGCAATCTAGAGATACAATTAGCTCTCTGGAAGAGAAGTTTGGGCTGTATAACTTGTTCATTAATACACAGGATGACCGACTCACAGACTGGCTTGGACAGGAAGGCACCTCTGGAGATCCTCTAGTCCAAGCCTCTGCTCAGATCAGGGTCAGTGAGAGCAGGGTAGCCAGGAATGTATCCAGTTGAGGTTTTAATATCTCTGAGTATAGAGACTCCACAGCTTCTCCGGACAATCCTTCTGTGTGTGGCCACCCTCCTCGTGAAGAAGCTTTTTCTTATGTTTAAGTTTCATTTTGTGCCCACTGCCTGAGAAAAGTCTGCCTCTGTCCTCTTTACTCCCCCATCAGGGAGTATGATCCCTCTGAGCATTCTCTTTTCCAGACAGACAAGTCACAGTTCTTTCAGCCTCTTCTTGTGTGCCGGACGCTCCAGCCCCTGCACCCCTTTGTTGGACTCACTGCGGTATGTTCACATCTCTCTCCTACTGGGGAGCCCAGCACTGGACCCAGCACTTCAGATGTGTCTTGCCAGTGCCAAGCAGAGAAAAAAGATCATTGTCCTTGACTTGCTATCAACACTCTTGCCCAGTGCAGCCCAAGTTACCTTTAGCCTTCTTGACTGCAAAGGCAAACTGCTGACTCATGTCCAACTTCGTGTCCACCAGGACAGCAAGGGCATTCCCTGCCAGACTGCTTTCCAGATGGGCCATGTACTGATACCTGGGGTTATTCCTCCCCGTCGTCACGGTGTGGTATTTCTCTTTGTTCATCTTCAAAACTTTTGGCCCATTTCTCCAGCCTTTTGAGATCCTCCTGAATAATAGGACACCAGTCTGGTGCGTCAGCCACTCTTCGAAGTTTTGTGTCATCTGTAAACTCACTGAGGGAGTGCTCCATCCCATCATGTGGTTCATTAATGGTAATGCTGAACAGTATTGGCGCTAGTATACTTACCTGAGGGGAAATCTGTGTGATTTGGAACTGACATCTATTGCTTGTGAAAAAAGGTTATGTTCAAACCATTGTATTAGAAACAGTCTCCCTGCCACCTTGACTGTCACATCGAAATGCTTCCATGAGTTTTTTGAATTGTCTTTCTCACATCAGCCATTTTTGAGAAAAAATCTTCTTCCCTGTTGATGAAAAAAATACTGTTTAAAAATCAAAGCCAAATGACTTTTAAACTATCATGACATTAGTCTTATACTATGAAAATTTTGAATAATATTGTTCATGCTTTTTGTGTTGGACTTCGTTTCAGTAAACTTAGTTTCAGTTTTCAGTACTGAAGCTTTCAGTAGATGGTCATCTAAAAGGCACACATTGTCAAAAAATAAAAAGATAAGTTACTATAGTTTATGTTAGTCTTCCTTTTTGGAGCTCAGTGGCTGCTCTATTTTTTAGTTCAGAAGACTTTTATATTTTCTTTCCTCAGTTCTTCAAGAAGTTCAATGATGTTTCAGTAATGAAACTTTGTTATGCTACTTGGTAGAGCTCTTGCACTAGACTAAAATTCAGCTGCTCTCTCCTCGAATGACTTTTATTACTCTTGTTCATGTTGTGCCCTTGGAAATCGTACATTAGCAAAGATTTCTCCATCAGAGGTGACAATGTGCTGGACAATAAGATAATAAAATTGAGAGGGATGGCAGAAATAAAAGGAAGTGTTTTGTACATCTGTAAATACTGCTAATAATGCATCAGAAAACATTTTAGTTCCTTTGATGTCCACATGAGCCTTTTTTTTCACAGAAACTGTTGTTTCACAGACATGTATTATCCAAGTACAAAATGTATTGCTGTTTTGTTGTATTCATGACTTATGGCCAGGCAGGATCCAACTGCTAAAGGTAGCAAATCATGTTAGGAACTGGCCACCATGATGCTTCACTTACACTTGGTAAGTATAGATCTGCAAACATACTTGAATCAGCATATAAATCATAAAGTAATAGAATCATAGAATTATTAAGGTTGGAAAGGATCTCTAAGACCATTGAGTCCAACCATTAACCAGACAGTGTTTGTGTTTGTGTTGATATCTAAAAGAAGAGACACTGATAACCTTGGTTCTTCAGAACAAGTGGACATTTAGGGTAGTCGAGTCTAAGCCTTTTGAATTCTGGATATCCCACCTTTAGCAACTGGCAAAAGTCCACCTTAGTTTTGTTGTCTACCTGCCCTATTAAAAAACTGCTCTGAAATCACACTCCTGTGTTCCTGGCAATTGCATCCATTTATTTTTGTGTCAGTCTAGTCCTTTAGTTTAAAGAACAGCTTTCACTTTCTGATCTTTGCTCTTCCCTTTCTCTGTCCTCTTCTCCTTCCCACTCCTTGCCAGAAGGAAATGTCACAAGCCATCTTTCCCCAATTGGTTTTGTAGCCTTAGCTAGCCACACATTAGCTTTCCAGCCACAGTGTTAGCCTTCTTCCATTTGATAGCTGCTTCTGTTTCTTTAATCACTCTACAAGTCCCACCCTGTACTGCTCCAATGGCTCTGCATGTTGGAAATGTGCAGACAGAGAAGTACAGATACTGTAGTATCATTGCTAATATCAATTGTTGTACATTTAAGTTCTGAAAAAACTTGTAGGCTGTTATCTTCCTGATCTGAGAAGAAAATGAACAAAGCAAAAGAGGGGAGAGGAAGAGGCTGAAGTTTGTAAAGTTCATGACTATCTTTGCTCAGAATATTAAAAACTTTTAATTAAATGAAGTATCAGTTAAAAGCAGGAGAGTCCACTGTAGCCATTTAGCTCTGTCTATTTTCATAGACATAGCACATACGTTTCTTGTTTTCTCCTAGAAATTGAGTGGTGGTCACTCAGCATTTTTCTGTAAAATTTTAGAGAAATTTCCAAAAGATGCTAAAGGATATATATTCCTCCATTTCTGTGTAAGTTCCAACTTGATCCCAGTTTCCCTCTAACCCCTAGTTCACTTCCTTTCCCTCCCTTCTGCCTACAAACTGGTCTCTGTCATAGTCTGTGCAATGAGAAAAGCCTGCAGGGCTTTCATAATAATTGTGTTTATTGTGTTTCCAAGTAGTTTCATAGGATTACTTTTTGGGTTAAACCTCAGGAATACCATTCAGCAGTGTCAGCTGAAAGATCTGTTATGAAGGATGTATATAAATAGTGCAGTGCACTGGCTTCATATAGGAAAAATAATGAGCTATTTCATGAAACTGTGTACAGTACAGCAATGTTTATCAGGCTGTGATTTCTAATCAGTGGACATCCTTAAGCATTCAGAAGGAGTGCAGCAAAATGCCTTATTTTTTTCTTTTTTGCAAGTACATAATATATGTTTATGAAGATGGATAAACAAAGCAAACAGAGGGATATGGAAGAAATACAGGAGCACTGAAAATGTGACCTATATTCAGTACAGCAGTAATAGAAACTATTTTTGGCATTATTTCATATTGTGGATGGATGGTTTTTGTGTGTTTGTTTGCATGTGGGTGCTTGTGCATGCATATACTGTGTATCTATGTGTGTGTATGTTTCTATATTTCAACTAGGTGTCCTGAAAATTTGAAAGTGTAAAAATCAAAGTAGTTGTTCCTAAGTATTCCTTCCATGTCGATCACAGCATGCAAGTGCAGTAATGAAGAAAGTCACGAGCTGTGCATGCCACCAGCAATATCAGTGCTGACGAATTCATGCAGCTTCTCTGAGCCCTCATCTTTCCAGCAGGTCAAGAGTTATTTCAAAAGTAATGATTCTCTTGAATGGCAGTGGGTGTGAGAGGATGCTCTTCCAGGCACTGTGCTTGTTCTTGCTTTTTTCTTTTAGAAAGTTAGGGAAAGTCTCCATTCCCAAATAAGATCTTTTTGTGCCAGACTTGAATCACATTGACAGCCATTATGACCAATGATTTTTCCTCATTCATAGGCAGGTCACAAATAAACTTTACCCTAAAAGCTATTTTTTTTTAGCTTTAAGAAAGGAGCCTGGGTTTGTTTTTCTGATTGGATTGTAGTTTTGAACAAAGAAAAATTTCAAAAGTATGTAAGTTTATGAGACCACATTAAGTCTACAAGACATTAAAAAGTATTCTAGCTGACTCATTCCCTTCACCCTCAATCTCAAATGACCAAATTACATTCTCTAGGACTTCTTCACTCTCCTGTTTTATGACTTGTGTCTATTCCTCTAAGTATTAAAATTATACAAAGAAAATTTATTCAAGTTCTTAGGGGAAAAGGCCACATAATAATGATAGCATTCACTTTTAATTGTAAATGTATTCTATTCTACTTCTATATGTTAATATCTATTTTCTTGTGTACATTGCAGTTTGATAATTGTAATCCTCCACAATAACTCTGAAGAGTTAAAAGGATAAGCACTTATGATGTACTTCCTACATTTCCTCACTCTAAGATATTTATTGCAGTAGTAGAATAAACATTTTGCTTTTCCTTTAACCAAGAATTTCTGTTTTAAAATATGCAAAACTGAATATTTGAAAATATTGTTATCAAAAATTAAAGCTAACACAGATTCTAGCAAGGATCATCTCTTTGTCAAACAGGGAAGAATGGGAAGAGGAAACCTTCCTGCTTCTGAGATATCTTTTCGATCAGTTCAGCCAAGTCATACCTCCTGCAATGCTATCAAGATCAATAAGACTTGCCATAAAGTGACTTGGTGAAGTTACTTTGGGTAAATTATTCACCAAGAACTTCACAGTTTTAATGGTATTTTAAGACAATAATTTAACAAACCTCAAAGGCATGTCAATTTGAAGTATTGATCCAAAGCTTGGAGATTCAGCTAATTATACCCAAAGATCATTGATAAAGTTTTCAAAACTAGGCTAAAAAGTTGGGTGGATTAATTCAAGTGATCTGTAGCATTGCCTCCTTGGGGTCAAGTTTAAGACACTGTGGAAATGTCCTTTACAGCACTGGCAGCACTTTTGCCTCCTGCCAGAAGTATAAAGCCTGAAGGGAAAAAATATGTATATTAGGAGAATTCAGCAAATTTCCTGGAACTTCAGCCTCCTCTCATAAGTTCAGAAATTTCATTTATTATCATATTGCCCTGCAGAAATAATTTAATTTGAGATAATTCTGCTGTAATTTAAACCTTTTTACTTCTTTAACTCTTTCTACTTTGGGACTATATCCTTTTGTGAGTGTGAAATACCAAGCATGTATAGCTGTGTTTAGAAAAATCTACATAGACTGGTTATAGTTAATGAAAAAAACCCATGACTTTGCATTTCAAATGCAAAATAAAACCTAGGTTTTGGCACAGTTAGGAGAAGGACAACATAGCATAGAACATTAGAAAATGCTGCAAATAAACCAAAAACTACCTTACAACCCTTTTTTTTAATTTCAGAGAAAATAGCTTCATTTAGCTTTATTAGTATTTTCAAGAGTCTTATATCCTTCGAAAATATATTTTTAGTAGTCAAAGGCATAATATGTTGCAATCTGCTGTACAGCTATACTTATTAAAGAGAGCCTTCAATAAATGCTGCTTTGAAATTGAGCCTGAACAATGACAAATCTTTAAGCTACTTTTTTTCCCTAAAACAAGAAGTGATCAGCTGTTCTGCCATTGGCCACTCGTGCCTGAAATCCATATTAAGGAAAAGTGTGAAAAATCAGTGAAGGAGGAAATAATTTCTAGATAAAATTTGCTTCTTGGTTAAAGAGGAGGAAACAGGAGGAGAATAAACATGATTTATGTTTCTGTTTTGTTCCATATGCACCAATTACAAACAAATTTAGCTGCTGGTGGCCAGAAACCCTAAGGATCTTGTGATGTGTATTCCTGTTTGTCTCTAATCCTATATCAAATATTGTACTGAGGTCTGTTAAACATTGATAAGCTTTTTTTGCACCATAGGTCCTCTGAGACCATTGTGCCTAAATGCCATAAAGACCTGGATTAGGTTTATGCATTGTTATGGTGGTTTAGATACATCTTAGCCCTCGGTTTTATCTTTCCAAGGGAGAAAGTCAGCCTGACTGTACCTTAATATTGGTATCATTGTAGTGATTAGCTGTTCAAATCTTAAAAAACCCAAATAATTCAGAGTAGTTTTCTGGTGCTCATTCTTCATTGCATAAAAGGAATTTTGTCAGTCTTATGTGGGAAATATACAAAAATTCATAGAATTACATATTCATCATTTTTTGTGTACAAATCTGTGTAAAGGACTCTGGTTTTTTTCAACCCATATAATGCATTGGTTTGGAAACATTATTTCTCTATTTTCTTTTTTATTTATCAGAGCAAGACCCTTCTTCTGTTTTGGCTAAATATGTATTTCCCCCTTACCATACCTTTCTAACTTTCTAACATATGGAACTGAATTTAGTATAGATCTGGTTTTAGATAAATCATTTTTCTTTCTAAGAGTTGCTTTTAAGGGCAGAAAAAACCTAAGAACGTTAGCAAACTACCCACAGACTTGAATTTTCAGTGCTATTTTTTGAGGTCTTGTGTTTTGATTGACATTGGTCCACACAACTTTATATATACAGAAATAGTACCTGCTTATATGCCTATTGATACAAATCACCAAAGGATAGACATATATAATATTTTATGGGTGCAGATGGGAGAATGGCAGAATGGCACCATATATTTCTATGTCTTCTGCTTAGAGCATTTTATTTTCCATCTCCAAACCCAGCAGCTGTTGTTTATCTTTATCCTTCAATATCTTTCTTTTAAAGCTACACTACTAAATACACAAGAACTGTGTCCAATATGTCTTTCCTCACTCTTCACTTAGATGTGGTGGTGTGTAGATGATTCGTGGACCTCTAAAAGCAGCTTAGTCCAGAGAGATGGTTCTCTGTATCTGAGGATCACAGTTGTTCAAGGCAATTTCCCTAACAAGGTAAATATATTTGCTGACATCTATAAGTGGCTTACTACCAAGTGGGATGTTAGCCTGATTATTCTCTACTGTTTAACAGAATGACACAGCTCTCTTCAGAGCATAAGTTTTCCTAACACAGATTTCCTGTTCTTAACCCTTAATAGCACAACCTCCCCCTGTAATCAGCTACCATGAATATTTAATAATGCCTATGTTTGCTGTCTTGCATAGCCTTATCATCTCAGGATCAGAGAAATAAATAATTTTTACCAAAGGACACTCGACTTGATATATCTCTGTTCAATTTTCTAAACAAGTGAATATAATGTAGTAATTTTGGAGCCTTAGATTTTGAGTTTTAGAAACACATATGGGAATCTTTTGTGTTTGTGTGTTTGACATTACAGCAATAACAGCTTCTTTTATAAGATCTAAATCTCTTCTTGTGTGAACTTATTAAGGTCAATACTTAAAGAATTAGAAGTATATAAAAGACCACACTTTGGCTTTGAAATTATTTGCTTGAAAACCTACAGGAAGGTGTGGCAGGCTAAAACACCAAATAAAGAACAAGAAACCTGGACTACAGAGCTCTGCTTTTCCTATTTCTTAGCTAGCTAAGCAGAGTAAGAGGTCAAATTAATATTAAGGAGAATTTCAGAAGCAGCCCACTGACTTTATTCTGAGTAGTAAATGTCCCTTCTCTTTTTCCAAATCCCATTTCTGGTTTCAGTTAAAATAATAAGTTTTCTCTGTCATTTTATATTTTTAAAGTTCTCTACGTAGTTCAGCAAACATTCCCATCAGCCTGATGAAGTAGGTCATGGAAGAATAATGCTATTTTTTTGGCACAGCGTAGTAAAACCCAGAACAAATTAATTGCTTTCAAAGTGCCGTGCCAGTAGAGAGCTGTGTAGCTCCCAAATTCTGAGGTTATATACATATTCATTTGCTTTAAACACGGGTAGTAGTAAAGGTAGAAGGTTAGCTGGAGTCTAATGCCTGGGGGTTTTTTTAAATTATTTTTTTCTGTGCATATCTGGATGTAGCTGGCCACAGATTCACCTTTTTTTTTCCCCTCCAAAATGGGCTATACCATACTTAAATCTAGGTGGCTAAAACAGAAAGACAAATCTAACCACCAAATATCCAATCTTAGACTCTGTTACTTTATGGATGTAATGCCTTGAAAGACTATACCAGCTTTGGCTGATACAAACTTCTGCTGAGAGACTTGCTGAAATATGAACTTTTATTTCTGGGATTGTCAACTGAAAAGTTCCAAAATATTTAAGTTGTGCTTATGGGAAAGTATGTCTGAAAGCACAGGAGAAAGAGAGACAAACCAAAGCATTGCTGGGTATGTAATGGACTGTCCTGTCCTTGGTTATGCACTGAAGCCAAGTGCTCCAGGTCAGGGTATTACCATAGAAACAATATTTTCATAATAACATGGCAAACATGTTTTGACTCTTCTTTTTAGTTCACTCTTCCCCCTTTCACTGTGACACTCCTTTAACCTTCTTTTTTCTTTTCTCTTTTCTTTTTTTTCTTTTCTCTTCTATTTTCTTTTTCCTTTATTTTCTTTTTTCTTTTCTCTTTTCTTTTTTCTTTTCTTTCTTTTAATTTTTTCTTTTTTCTTTTCTTTTTTCTTTTTTTTATTTTCTCTTTTTCTTTTCTTTTCTTTTCTTTTCTTTTCTTTTCTTTTCTTNCTCTTCTCTTCTCTTCTCTTCTCTTCTCTTCTCTTCTCTTCTCTTCTCTTCTCTTCTCTTCTCTTCTCTTCTCTTCTCTTCTCTTCTCTTCTCTTCTCTCTTCTCTTCTCTTCTCTTCTCTTCTCTTCTCTTCTCTTCTCTTCTCTTCTCTTCTCTTCTCTTCTCTTCTCTTTCTTTTCATTGGAGGCTCAATGGGACATAAAACCAATAGCTCTGGAATGAGCTATGTCAGTCAGCTTGACAACTGACAGTTGGTTTTTTTTATTTCCATCAAATTTCATGTCAACAAAGGCATGTTGCTGACTAAAACTTTAACTCCACAAACTGAGCTACTGCAACAACTCTCTGCTGCTATTGAAATCCTATTGCTCCTCCTGCCTTCACTGGTATCATCCCCAAAGTCCTGCTTCATTTCTACCAATTTGACACTACCATTAAAATAAATTCCCACTCAGAGAGACAGGAGGTAAAAATAACTTGAGATAGCAACAAAGAACCAGGCAAAGAGCAGGAAACTGTTGTGTGCTCACTTCTGTCATAGCCCTATGAAACTGAAGGGAGAGGGCAGCAGCCTGCCCCTTTTCATGTGACAATGCTGCCCTTGTCTACACTGAAAAGTCTTTCTCATTCTCATGACCACCTTAAAAAGAAACTAAATATATATAGATATTTTTAACTGTGAGCACAGCAAATTATTACACACACAATATTTATTACACAGGAGAAGAATAAGGACAATATGTTCAACTGAACCTCACTCCCTTCCTTTCCGCATTTACCCTCTCAATCTTATTGAAAGACTTACGGTAAATTCGGGGCCCCATGCTTCCATGTCAAAAGTATATGTAAAAGTAGAGTAGGTATATTTTAGAAAGGTAACAAAGCACAAATTGTACTGGAGAACTCTTGAATTATATAGTACATCTGTGGGCAACTTCACGCTCAGTGACTGAAATAAATCATTATTTTGCCTAAAGCTTGTCTAATCAGCAAAATAGTGATGATATTTTCCAAAATGCTTAGATTCAAATGATTTAGGTGGTGATCCATGAAGTTTTAAATATTTCCATATTTAAAGAAAAATGAGTATTTGATTTTTTCATATTAAACTGCTTTTACTACAATGCATTGCAAATAGGTATTCTCATACTGCTGACATTGTAAGTTGGCTTAAGAGAAAGTAGAGAAACAGGCTGCACATTAAACTGTGTCTATTTCTATCAAATTGCATGAGTGGGTGAACTTTTCAGGTGAAATTTGAAAAGTTCAGACATTTGGCAAATATTAAGGAGAAAGGAAGCAGATCTTAAAAGAAAAGTACATATATCTTGCGCTATTTAGATTTCAGAAATGCAAGTGAGAACAAGTTCATGTGGATTTAATTGAAAGATCTTTTGAGTTATTTGTGCTATTGTCCTTTTGGTCATCTGAGTTTCTGATGAGTAATTTGTCAGTGTAAATCTCACATATGTGCTGGCAATTTTAGGTCATGAGGGTGGCAAAGTGATTTTGTTTGAAATTTGAAATGCTTTAAATTGATGGGAGCAATACCTGAATCTAAAATAATTGAACCTGCATTTATAAAAAGAACATCATTAATAAAAAGAGTTTCAGAAATGAGTTATCTTAAAATATTCTGCTTTTTCTGTGGAATAATACATCTTGAACTTTGGGAAATGTTTACAGCTACTAAGATCACTTTTTTTTTCTTTCTGTTATTCATGTTGAATACTTCTTATATAGGACATAATTCTACTGAATCAGAAAGATTGTTTATCAGATAGCCAGATAGGTAATACTCCACCAAGGTGATAGAATCTGTTCCAATTCATTTTTAGCCCTACCAAGCAATTCCTTTCCTTATATATATGAGAAAAATGTGAGGTTCCAGAGTGCTAGTATTTCTTGAAAGCAAATAATAATGCAATTCCCATTCCTATTCAGAAACAGATCATTTACTTGGATACACACCACAACTACAATTGGCATCAATGGCAGCTGTACATATGTTACTAAGGGCAAAGCTTGGCCCTTAATCAAAATCATTTTCTGCTGAAAAAAAGTCCATTTATGATTATTCAGTTTATATTTTAGATCAGCCTTTCAGTTATCTCTCTTCCTTCAGTAGGGTATCATAAATTGTAAACCTTCAGTAATTATTTGTTGTGTATTAGTCTATTGCATTGTCAAATAAATTAATATGTATTTATATTATTCTGCAAAAATCAGTCATATGTTCTAGGAAAATCTTGCTATTCTGAATGTTTATGAGACAATCCAAAAATTAAGCCCTGTAGCCCAATAAATACATTATTGACCTTGCTGATGACAGATCTCAGACTTCACAGTAGCTCTGCAAATCCTCAGGATTTTTCAGGCTTCGTCAGGACTTCTCTTGGCCTGCTCAGAGCTATGTTTCACCTTGTTTAGCTGTAAAAGCAATATTCTAATGACCGATTTCTTAATGGCTATTTCATAATTTGTTTTACTTTTGCTGAGCTTTGTGTAACCAAGTGGTATAACCATAATTTTTGTGTAGATAGTACTACAAAGTAATTGTTTTGTGTAGAATGAACTATTTATGACCATGCCATAATGATGCAGAGTAATGGAATAAAAGACTGGGAGTGAAACAGAGCCCTTAAATGCGGGTAAAGAGCGTGCAGTGTAGAGAGCGTACAGGGATGGGATGATGGCAGAGGGGACGCGTGGCGATACGAGAACCCCAAGGGCTATTAAGGACTCATGAGTGGTCAGTTACCTACTGATAGAGAAATACAGCCTTCACACCTGGGTAAAACCAGTTTCTAGAAGTAACAGGAAAGCAAAGAACAAGTATGCAAGATAATAATGATGTCTCTTTGGCTTATGGGAAATTCAGATATACTAGGGACAAAATAGAAACCCACAAAAGCACAACAAAACAAAACCCAAACAAACAAAGAACACAAAGGTGCAAAAAACTGTGTTAGAAATATATAGTTTACCTGAAACGAGGAGCAAGAAGCTGTCAGCATCAACATGATGATGCATCTGAGGGAAGGACATGGATTGCTGATGACATGCTGCAGTGCCCCACTCCCACTATGAGGCTGCAGACTCTAAGACCCATAGAAGTGGAGAGGGAAGAATAACCCCACAGAAAAGAGTACAAACTCCAAGAAGTTTCTGTAGAACAATTATAATGGTATTATTTTTGAGATTTTCCTCTGAAATAGTTCTCTTCCCTCCTTTTTTTTCCTTTTAATTTCTATTACACGACTCATAAATTCGTGATACTGCATAAAAGGTGTTTTCTTTCTTTTTGTCAAAATAAATATTGTGAAAATAGCAAACACACCATAATGTTCTTCAGCAGAGAATGCAGCCCCTATGTTGAAGTGTAGATTGTGCCATCTGCTCACTCACTTGAGGAATTTCTGCGTCTCAGAGGTGCTCCCCTTGTAGAACATTTATTCATTTTATACGTGTGAATTCTCAACAAGTCAATTTAAACAGTAAATTATGGCATTGCATTTTTCAATATCTTCAATAGGTACTTTTTTCTAAGGGATATAAGAAGACCAGCCATGCTCTAAGTGCCTGCTCCAAAAGAGCTAATATTAGACAACCTGTAACAAGAAAAGCAAGATGGGCTTGTGAAAGATGAAGTTCTATATTCTTAAAATTTAGTTGCTTGGAAGATCATGGGATATTTTTTGCCAGTCAACGTCTCTGATCTGAGTAGAATCTTCCTAGAACTATTAAATTTTACAGGGGAACAGAACATTGAGATGACTAGCTAAAAAGATTTTCCTAGTCATTTACTGAAAGAAATAATACCTAAAAGACTGTCAGCCTTTGTCTACCCTCAAAAATGAATTTATCTTCCCTGTAATGTCCTTAAATCCAATTAGTTCCTTGTATCTATCACAACGCAGAAGACGATACGTGTTATTCTCCAGTAATATTGAAAACATTATAGGATGGCTTTTAATAGGACATGTGCAACATAAAGCAACATAACAAGCACATATTTGGATCCTAGTTCTCATTCTTAGAGAAAGATGTAAGTCACGTGCCTTAGTGTACAATGGGAGTGGGTTAAGAGTGGGGATAAAAGAAATAAATATATTGGAAGTGCCTTCAACACCTTCAGCGAGGGCTACAAGCTGCCAGCTACTGCTGTGGTTGTAAGGATGTACAGATGCATGCTTGTGGGAAGCTCCCTTCCCGCATGGGGAAAGGTGTTTCAGAAGGAACGGGAATGTATTCAGGGCAGAATCCAAGGGGCAGAGAAAGCCTTGCTGTGCCTTTTACCCAATGTCTTTACACAGGAGCAGTGAGCAAAAGAACGGTGATAATGCTTGTAAATACTTTCTGTGATTTTTCTTCCTGTATTCATCTTCATTTTTGGAGTCATATTTTTGAGGATTGTCAGTTATTTATTGAGTTATGAATGGCAGCATAACATTTATGCTGGAGGCAATATTTTGCATCTCCAGCAATCTGCATATTTGAAGATTATACATGGAGGTCTACTTTTTCTAGACCTTAAGCTAATACACATAATCCTGCCTTTATTTTCTCCTTAATTTTCAAAGAAATAGGTATTTGAATTTTAATTTTTACAAAACGATTGTTTATACAATTTAGTGTGAAAGATGTTTGACACGTCCATGTTTCCATAGAAGTATCCGGTTTACTAAAAATTTGTTTCTTGCTGCCATAGTGTCTTGAAAGGAAAGCCCTCTCAAGTGTAATGAAAATAATTGCTCTACCTCTGTTCACAATATTTCAACCAATATGAATTAAGAAAATTTACTAATTGTCTTTATAATCTCTTCTTATAAAAACATATTCATGCCAATTAGGGTAACACTTCCATATTTTTTTTACATATTGAAAGATCATTGGTGTGATGTAAAACTTTCCTATAACTGTTGGTAGAAAACATTGGACCGAGTCCAAGACAGTGAAGATAAATAGGTATAACTGGAAGTGAAATTCATAGAAAACATTAAATATTATTATAATCTATTTCCTACTTGCATTTCTGTCCATCCTCCTTCAGTATTTCTAATGAAAGAAAGCACATTGAATGTCAGGAGCTGAACGAGAACTGAAATTCATTTTTAGGATGAGGAAAGTGACATGACATTGAATAGAACTTTTACCAGCGACATTATTCATAAGGGCCATTTGTTGATTAAACTATCTGTTGTACTCTCAGCATGTCATATCACATCAATCACATATGAATTTAAATTAAAGCCATATTCCAAAAAATAATAATTGCCAAGTTGCCACGTGTACCATCTGAGTGCTAAATATAAGCTTTTGCAGTACTTCAGCAGCTGCATGAACCTATGAATAATTCATTAACTGTATGAAATAGTAGATTAGAATTAACCAACTAGTTGCATATTTTAGCTAATGTTTCGGATTTAAGAAATATAACTAGCCAATTCACCAGATACTTCCTAATGAAAAGCAATTATTTTGTGCAACATTTTGGAAGATCTACTTAATCCTTAATATATAGTTTAGGCAAACAGAGAGGAATTGAGCTAAAATTAAGAATTACAAGAAGAAAAAGAATGTAATAAAAGAAATACAGAGGAAAAAAGGTCTTCTGCTAGGTAATGTACAAGTGGCTTGTACATAGCTACAGGGATTCTTGTTCTGGATTTAACAGGCAGCAGGTGATTTTTTTTAAGCTTACTTATATTCCTAATTTTTGTGTATTTTTAGATTGAAGGAATCATTATATACTTTCTATGCACATCAGGAATGATTTATCTTTTTTTTCTAAGTAACTAAGATTAAAGTTCTTGCATTCTTGAATTGTCAGAGGTTGGTTGGTACTGGGCTTCCATGCTTTTTGTGGCCGGTAAGCAACAACAAATATACTAGGAAACTGAAAACTTTCTTTGCAGGCATTACATATTCTTGTTCTTAAACAAACTACCACAACATAAACAGCTCATGTTATACCTATGTGCTAAAAAGTAATGTATTTTTAAAGCCAGAAAAAGGGGTGCATTGTCTCGCCAAGGTGTAACTGAAATCACAGGATTTTATAGGATCTCAAGGATATCTCAAGTTGGAAGGGACCGATGAGGATCATTGGGTCCAACTCCTTGCTCATTGAAGGCTTACTTGAAACTAAACCATGTAACAAAGAACATTGTCCAGACATTCCTGGAACTCTAACAGGCTTTGTGCTGACTGATGCACACTCACCACTTCCCTGGGGAATCTGTTCCCGTGACTGACCACCCTCTCAGTGAAAAACCTTTTCCTAATGGCCATTTTGAACTTCCCCTGACACAGCAAAAATCAAACTGTCTGGGGAAAGGATTTCCTCTTTCAGGAAACTGCTGGCTTAGGAAGCTGCCAGGGTATTTGTCTTCTTTCTCACCACAGGGGCAAACGTGACCCTTGAGTCTTTTATTGCACTTTATGCTGACCTCAGGCCTCTGGGTTGGCCCCCTTTAAAGTGAGAGCTTAAAGATTTAGATTGTGGAGCTCATGGACATACGTGATTGCAACTGGGGTTTTTTTATAGTTTTCATGGAAATAGGAATTAATAACAGCATATCCTATGTTGGAAAGGAGAAACCCCATCACTGAGCAAAGATATGAAGCCTCACTCCTAGATGGCCCTGTGCCAGCTGTCTTTGATAGTCATACTTTCACATGTAAAGCAGGATGGTGTTGCGGCGTGCGCTCGGCTAGGTGGTGAATGCCGCAGCCTTCCTGAAAGCGTCCTGTCCGGCGGTGCCTCGGCGTGGTGCGTGGTGACCGGTGAGCCAGGTATGCCGCCTTCGCCTCGAGTACGTCCGGGTTAGCAGCTGACATCCTATCCCACCAGCGCAGGTGGACGCGCAGGCACTCACACACTCACGCCTTAAGCCGGGAGTAAGGAGTCGGGAGGGGCTTTTCTGTGGCAGAAGGTTTATTGCATGGGTCCAGTGACGAAGAGCAGAAGAACACAGAATACAGCGGTGCACAGGATTATATAACAGACCAAACAGGGGCGGAGAGAACATCAGGAACCAATAACACGAGGGTAAGAGGGAGGAGAGAAGGCCGGACTACAGTACATACAACCAATGGGGGTAGGAGAGGGGAGGAGCAGGGGAACAAGGCCAATGGAACATCGAGTGAGGGAGAACTTACTAGAACTTAACCATATAAGGAAACAAAGACTGACAGGGGACCATACCACTGCAGGGCCTGGAGGGGAGACACCATCCTCATCACTATCCCATCTTAGGGGGGAGACTTTACTTTGGACCTCGGAGCCTTTATTCAATCACTTGGGCTCTCTTGCCCTCATCTGGCCCCACTGGCTCCTTGGTCCCTTCTGTGGCTGGCCCTACCTCTGCAGCCTCTCCTGCTGCGGGCTCAGCCACCCCCACAGGATGGAAAGGTGTTTGTGATAGTCTGCAACTTGTGTGGAACTTCATGGGTTTTAAATTGATTTTTTTTTTGTTAACACAGATGTTTATTCATTCTTAGTGAAATGTAATTTTTCTCTGATTATAATTTTTGAATTATTTATAACAATCATATCTAGGCCTTCACTTCTCTTTAATACTGCTATCTGTAACTAGTAGAGGAACATTTATCCAACCTGCTATGAAGGGGTCAGATCATGCCAAGTAGAATTTAGGAAATTGTTTAATTTAGGGTATGACACACGAATGTGTTTGCTTGCTTTAAAATAAGTGTCCATAACAATAGTAATAATAATAATAATAACAACAACAACAACAACAATAATAATAATAATAATAATAATAATATAGTAATAATGGAGGGAGGAAGAGAAAGAGAGAGAGGAGAAATAAGGGAGGAGAAGGAGAGACAAGAGAGCCATGGGGAATGCTGCCAGTATAGTAGAAGCGATATGATATTACTTTTATTTAGAGTAATACATTACTCATTTGGTACAAAATAATTAAGCTGATGCAATACTCTGATAAAGGGAACTATTTTGAAGAGATTAAGGTACTCCAGCATTGCTTTTATTTGTGTTACAACTGCTTATACATAATATAGCAGGACTTTGCAACTGACAGTGCTTTAAAGATATCAAAATGAGCAAACTCCTAGTCCAGACAAAACACTCAGAAGAAATAAGTGAAAGTAAAGAGGCAAAATGAAGTAACAGTGCAGTGGGTATTTTAATTAAAAGCAGTGGATGAAGGTGATTGTTGGTCTGATTAAATGGCAGAACAGTTGGCCTGGTGCAAAATTTAAATCACTGTGGGTGACAAGAACAACTTTCTATACAGATACACTACTTTGTTGGCCTTTTATTTTACTTTATCTTTTTCTCACTCTGTCAAGAAGATTATTGAATAACACACTGTAGATTTTTGTAATGCATTACTAACTTCACTTTTTGGTGTGATTTGTTTTTATGGTGTTATCAAGCATGTACATAGACAGAGAGAGATTTGTTCCATCACCTAATCCTGTTTCTATAGTAATTTAAAAAATCTCCCAGTGTGATATATATCATGTGCTCTCAGGATCTTAAATAATTAGGACAATTGGTCAAATGGCACATTCCTGATTCCACAAGGGTATATGGCAATTTAGAAAATTCTGCTCTAGTGAGGTGATTTCATAGTGACAAAGAGATAAATTAGTATGTATATTTATAATAATGTTTAGCACAATATGCCTTCTATCTGAGGATCTCAAAAAGTTCTTCAGAAGAATGTTTTGCATTCAGACTGTGGTACATCTGCTGCTACCTCTGTTTTACAGATAGGGAAAATAAATTTTAGAAAGTTAAAATATGTGCAAAAGCCTATGCAGTGAGCCATTGAAAGAGGCTGATTGAAAGAACTAGAAGCAAAATTTTGTCTTTACTTTCATTCACTAATTTCTGATGCATTCAAAGGACTAGACTACAACTTAATCTGGTGTCTCAGGCATGTGTCCTCAGTGGTCTCCTCTAGAGGGTACACACAAAGTATGTTTGGCTTTAACTCACCTTATACAGGTTTCAAACAGGTGAATCCAAATTTGCATATGATATTTTAAATCTGGGAAAAATGAAAGAATCATGGCCTTGTCTAAGAGGGGCAGCAGTTCTAGAAGAGCAGCAGTTTCCCTAATACCTCCTCCTCAAATCTTGTCTGAGTCACAGTTCCATCCACACCCTTCACAACATAACCTTAATGCACAGATACTCCCATGTAAGGACTTTGAATGATGAAATCATTGGCAATGCTGAGGAAAAGCATCACTTCTAACAGATGAAAAGTACATAGGAACAAATAAATTGCACAATTTTGCGTTAGAATGTAAAGATTATTTCTGTTTTCAAGTTTTAAAAAATAGCAACAATCAAACAAAAAATAGGTTTCAAACATTTCAGTTGAAACTTTTCTTTCCATCTCCAATACTTATGTCTGTATCACCAACATCAACCTCTATGTAGCTCCAAATCTCTGTGGTGTCTTTCAGATATGGTGTTTCAGTGCAAATCTACTCTTTCCTTCTTGTAATATCATTTCAGTTTCCTCCTAATAAACATATAGTTGAAATGTTTCTATTCCATGTTAATAGCAATTTTTGAAAATAAAGAATCTGTGAATCAAACACAGAAAATTATCCTGTCATCTAGGTTCTATCTAGATGTTAGAGAAAAAAACTCCATCAGGCTGAAAGAAATTTAATTAATGTTGCAGTCATCCCCAAGCTGCACTACATGAGTGACATACAGAACATCTGGGGATGTGGAGGTAATAAACAATAATGTGGAGGTAATAAACAATAAATCAATAGTGCTCTCAGTCTGGACTTCAAATATCTTGCAGTTGTTATATCTCTATTTTTAAAAAGTGTAGAAGAAATAGAGAAATCAGAATAAAATTATTAGGAAGAAGATACTAAATAAAATCTGGGAAGATATTATTTTTCATTAGAAAGGAGAAAGGTAAAATAGAAAGATAAAGAATAATTTTCTCATAATAATAGCAGAAATAGTCAACGAGTAATGGCCATAAACTGAAACACAAGAAGTTCCATCTGCACATGAGGAAGAACTTCTTTACATTGAGGGTGGCAGAGCACTGGAACAGCTGCCCAGGGAGGTTGTGGAGTCTCCCTCTCTGGAGACATTCAAACCCCACCTGGACACGTTCCTGTGTCACCTGCTCCAGGTGACCCTGCCTTGGCAGGGGGTTGGACTGGATGATCTCCAGAGGTCCCTTCCAACCCTGACGATTCTGTGATCATAGTAACTGAAATAAGAAATATTTTTTAAAGCATTTTTATCGCAAAATCTGCAATTCATGGTCACTCTGTCTTATCAGAGAACCTTCCTTTGAATCTAATTTGGAGGTGGGATGAGAATTGTTGGGATGAGAAACGTTGTACTGAGCCACTGCCAAGCACTGTGTCCTTTCTGCTACATAGCTCTAGGATCAGGGAGGAGGGGGGAGAATAAAAAAAAACTTGGCTTTGCTGTGGGGTCAAAGTAGGCATTTAGGTCATGGGTTTTTGTCTCATGCAAGGATCCAGGATGTAGTTGTTGGGCACTCTGAACTAGCCCTTTGTCCCTAAAGCAGATACTTTTGCAAGTTACTTGCAGGTAAGTATGGTGCAGAAAATTACTGCTTAGGCTTCTCCTTCCTTTCATGTCATCATTTCAAACCTGAGTCCTCAAATCTCTTGTTTCTTTCCAGCTGAACTGGGAAAACATGCCAATGTTGTGATGTGAACAAACAAGGACAAGGAAAACCTGTCTAACATAATTTTACTTGACACCTAAATTATAGTCATGTTGGGTTCAGAAAACAAAGAATGAAGCAGAAATCAAATGGGCCGTTTTTTCTTTAGTGCCAGTACATTCTCTGTTGTCATTTTCTGTATGTCAAAAATAGAAAGGTTTTCTTCTGAACTAATCAAAACTAACTAAAAGTTTAGGTCAAAAATATTTCTCTCTGGACATACTTTGAACTTACAACTGCCTTATTCGATTGAAAAATAGTCAATTCTAGTTTATCCTGCTAATCCTAATGTTACTATGCTAGACTGTCACTGAACTTGCTTTCATCTATTTTTCTTGCTGGCTGGAAAGCTCACCCAATTTTTGATTGGTATCAATAATCTTCAAAACTAAAACAAATTAGTACCTTTTAATTCTATATTCACATTAAATAAATGGAAACTTTTACTAAATCCAGTGCCAATTTGGATTTAAAGTTTTATGCAACTTTGACATTTTGCCTACTTTTAAAAAGAAATATAGCTTTGCATAGTATTCCAAAATTGTAATAATCACTGACCTATCAAAATGCATACTATCATTTTAATGTATATCTAACCTGACAGAATACAGACCTACATGTGAAGTAAAAAGCACATAAGGAAGCTCTGCATTGCTTTCAAACTCGTGTATATGTCAGCTGGATGCAATTTCTAGAGATATCATTTTTTTCTTTTGTTCTGAAGAGCAGAACTGCTCCAAGTTCTTCTGTTTGAAGAACCTTGTCTGCCTGACCATTGAGGCTGAGGTTGGTCACTGTTGGCACATAGACAAGGTAGAGGGAGTATTGCTACTTGCATGACTGAAGAATAAGGCATTGCCCCAAGAACCCTAAAGGACAGAAACAACCCACTTTATCTGCCTCTTTGTATCTTTGGCTAACATAATCTCTGTGGACTTGTCTAAAAAAATCTGACTGACTTACTCTTCTGATTGCTCCAAACTCTCCCCGTTTCATCAATTTTCCCTGCCTGAAAAGTGCTGATAAAAGACCCTCATTCTGGCTGATTGGGAAATGAACAAAAAGATGTCACTTCTACTTTTCTTTCCAATATTAATATTAAAGTTTGAGGGATTTTGAAGAAAATGAAATTTTGAGATGATTAGCTAAACCTGCAGCTTTAATTAATCACAGCCTTAATCCATCATAATGCTTATGCGTATATCAAGATTTTAAGCACGTGGACATGAGTTCACACAAGTGGGGTTTTTTAGAAAAGCAAAATGTCTAAGTAAAGTTTAAAGTGAGTTCTTTGAATTTTCCCATACTTATATAAAACTGTGCAAAGTTGAAACCTCCACAAAATATAGAAAAAATGTTTATTTTATTCAGATTTTCTGTTGTTGGAAACATCCAGATATTATAAACGTAGATTTAAAAAAAACCAAACCAACTAAATCTACATTACTCTGTTTCAAAGAACTAGAAATATGAAAGGAAACTGGGAGATTCTGGTCTGATTATACTTTATTGCCTAGAGTGTACTCACAAAGAGGCCTTGATTTAGTATCTGATACTTATTCTTCAGGCATGTTATGGAATTCTCATCAAGGCTAGGGTGATATCACCAGGCTGACCAGAGACATGATGAAATTCCTATTTACAAAAAAAAGGTTGTCCCTTGTCTACTGAGAAAAAAAATGCCTTGACTGATACATCACTGTCAACCTTTTCTGTCTTTGTTTATTCCTTTCTGGTTTTTGTAGAAGCTCTTCAGACTCTCTCAGTCCATAAATCATTGGTTTTTCTACTGCTTGAAGATACTGGGGCAGCATAAGACATTCAAAGCCTTTTTATGCAAGGCCTGTACGATATTTGCTTAGAAAACAGATATGTACACTTTAATGAATATGTCTTTGTTACAGGAAGAATGTGTGCAAAATGCATTAAGTATGCTGATGCCTATTTCAGTGTTTTTCTGGTTTGATCAGTTTAATAAAATACAAGCCATGTGGGTCTTTGGATGCTGAATTTTTGATAACCTAATTTTTAGTGGTTTTTTTCATAATATGCAGACAAGTGGTTGAAAAGCTTTATTATGTTTTGGAAATCTGTGGAATTTCCAGTCAATCCCAGAGGAGGATAAAGCAGTTTTCAAAAAAGCAGTTAAAGGAAGAAAATGTGACCCACAGGGACTGGCTAGTTGATACTGACCCAACAGGGTGGATTAGGTGATGTGTTTAAATCCTTTAGAGCCATTTGAACCTAAGAAGGAAGAAAAAAGCAGAAGAAAAAGAAAAGAAGCTTGTGTAGTAAATAAAAGTCATGAAAAAGGGAAAGGTGATACAGAGGCCACAATATGTAACAGTGAATGATTGATTCTAGGAGTCAAAGAGTAACGGTATCTTGTTTTCAGATTGTTTAAGTCTCAATCCTTTGTAAGCAGCCTTTTTGAAGAAGGCTTTGTAGGAAGCTGGCAAGGCCCAGAAGGCCTCTGTGTCAAGAGTATAAAGGTTTCCATTATCTTAGAGCAATTTTGTAACTCTAAGATGTAGAAAACTTCTTTTTGTTTGTGTGTGTTGCAATTATGAAATTCATAAAAGTTATCTGGTTTTGGTTTTTGTCTCATAGTGTGGAACAGATTTTACAAGATATTAGTAAAATATCTTGTAAACAGAATAGATTGAATATATATTCACAGGTCGAATAGATTCCTATCTTGTTATCAAAAAAAAATCTTCCTACCTCATTTCAAAATCATGTGCAGTCGTGGATGTGCATTCCTATCCTCTGAGCACTGAACTGTGATCCATTCCTGCACACTTGGACCGTGCCACTGGAGATCACCCTCCTTGCCCTTTTATGGGGGCACGCCAGTAACTCAGAACAGGACTTTTGACACTTATGACAGTGTTCTAATACTTCTGAGGTATGTAGGGTGGTACAAAAAGTGCTTAAAAGAATCTCATTTGGTTTTTGGTTTGTTTTTGATTTTTTTTTTATGAACACTCCCTATATCGGGGTGTCCTGCATTTCTCAACAACTTCGAGGTTCTACATACTTTTAAAGAAAGAAGTGCAACTTCCTTCAGAATCCTGTACAGTACTCTCTGTTCAAGCTGTTGTGTGCCAGAATGAGCAGTGCTCCGTGCATGTGGTTTTGGCTCTTTCCCAGCGTAAAAGTCCTTCTGTACCACTGCTTTTACATATCAAGACCCTCTAAGTGTGCTGGATCCTACAGCGTGCTCTGTTTATTCCTCTTCTCAGCAGTTTGTCTGTTGCTGAAGTCACAAGAAGATTAGAGATCTGCCTTATGTTTTCTTGTCTTCCCCTTTTTTACCCCAAATATACCTGCCTTTTCTATATCCACAATAACTTTAATAACATTGAAAGATTTTTTTTTTTTAAAGATTTATTGAAATATTTGTTCTGTTTGTTTATTTCAAACTTGATCAACAAGGAGAGTGGTTCAAAAGTGCTAGACACTGAAAGGAGATGCTTGGACTTCTTGGCCATATCTAGTTTGTGCAATGTTTGCTATGTTACTGTGGGGAAATTGTTTGTGTACATAAAGCAGAGCACACCATACTTTCACATATGCTAAAAGCCAAACTCCCACTGCAAGGTTCATAATAGCAAT
Organism: Ptilonorhynchus violaceus; assembly: GCA_013397565.1. Classification (NCBI taxonomy): domain Eukaryota; kingdom Metazoa; phylum Chordata; class Aves; order Passeriformes; family Ptilonorhynchidae; genus Ptilonorhynchus; species Ptilonorhynchus violaceus. Next base: position 348,456 of record VZRJ01010184.1, on the reverse strand, counting down.
CAAGCTGTTCAAATAAAGTTTCTTTAACAAGACTCAGACATCATTTCCCTGGTGTGGATTGGCTTACAGAGAGCATGGGATACTAGTGCTTTTCGGAGTGAAACCCTCTTTTGTGGGAATTTCTCACCTCATTTTTTCTTTATGAATTAGACAAATCTGTTACTTTTGCTGAAATAAAGTGCTGATGTCACATTCTGGAAGTCCCTTGGTTGTCAGGGTGCCAGACTGTGCCTGTTTGGGGATGAATGCAGTCAGAATCATGCAGATCTCTGCTTGCCTTGTGGAGCCACTGGGAGTTACTGCTTTCGGAAGAACAGAACATCACTCTGAGCTGCTCAGGGTACACAAGGAGAATCATTTATCTTTTAGTGTGGTGCAGCGTGCCCTGACACTATGTCTGGCACCTCTGCTAACCAAGGGAGAAGTGGGACAGCAGAGAAAGATACTGACTCCTTTTCCACCCTCCACATCCGCTGCTTGAAAACAGGGAGCAGTGCAGAGACTTTGGGATGAAGAAACATGATTGCTTCTATGCACAGTGCCACTCTGCTTACACCTGTGTTCCCTGCTGTTCCTGAGTTTGGTTCTCTTTGCCTGGAGAACTGCCATGCCCCATGACTGCAGGGCGCTCCATCCCAGGGGAATTTAATTTTGAAAACCCATTGTTGACAGATGGATACTGAAGCAGTGTCATTGCACGGTTCCTGAAAAGGCAAAAGCTCAAGTTTTCTACCCGTTTTTGTGGTTCTAGAACTAAGTGAATTTAGTAGAAGCTTACTTTTATTGCTATGGGATTATATTTTTGTACTGAAACACAGGTGCACTCTGGGGTTTCTTTGCCTTCTGACAAATGACTAGACTTGTTCACACTAATGGTTACCTACTGGCCATGTAACACTCTGAATAGATTTCCATACAGTAATTATAACACTCAGACAAAAACAGACTTTTAAATTACTGAACTGCTGAAATGTTGAAGGTAAGATATTGCAGCTGAGAAAACTTCTAAGTATGTGGTTGCATTTCTATTTGTAGACTGTTATATTTTTTAATGATATATTTATGGCTTGAAGTGACTAATGTTTTATATACAGGAGAAATAGTTAATTTGCTTAGATGACTCACACATTAAACCTAACGTCACTGAATTTTACTCCTGCCTCCATTTCCTGGGAGACGAAACTCTTGTTAAAAAAATTTTTATACGGAAATGACATCTCACTGAAGTCTGCAACACAACTGACACTTTGTTCCTTCTTTCATCCTGTTAGGAGAAGCACATGGGAAATATTAAGATACAGCAATGTAAACTCTTTACATTGACCTCTTTAAAAGGAACAAAATCAGTTTACTGCTGGACGAAACAATGCACAAAAATGTATTTCTATTGAGTCATTTATGAGTCCCCTGCAAGTGTTAGAGCAGATCGCAATTCCATTTGCACAGCTATATAGAGAAAATACTGTACACAGTTTTTCAAGTAAAAAACGCCAAATTTGTTGATCGTACTGCATCATATCTTTGGGCTTCCTATTGATTTTCCCACAGAACTACTTCACACGAGAAACTAAGGAAACTGAAACGGCTAAAGCCTGGGGCCAGACTGAGAGTGATTGTGTAAGAACCCTTTTTTCTTGCAAGAACTCCTGAGAGCAGCAGTCACTGGGAGCGTGGCTGTGTGGGAGTCATGATACTCACAAGGCTGTGCTAAGGCATTGCCAGAGATAGGTCCAATCAAAACAATTTTTCTGGGCAATGTCTAAGTCATCTGGTTTTGATGATGTATTATATAAATGCTCTGTCAGAATCTGGGGCATTTTGTGGGAGACGATGGCATTGTGGAATGGCTGCTAATATTATACAGGAATTTATCCTCTATAAGCATCGTTCAGATAGCAGGTGCTTTGTTAAAGTATGAATTGGACAGAAAGCTTTGACTTACTGAAACTAAAGACTCTTGGTCTCTGTATCTCTGGCATATATTACAAGAGTTAAGAAGTGAAGTCTGAAACCTGTATTCTTGTCACTTATGCTCAATATGAATGCATTGCATTCATGTCTATATTTTTCAATTAGGTAAACAGTTTATAATGTACCAAAATGTGTTGATATTACAGGCAATAAAATCTTTGCTGTTTTTTCTGTTACGTGATACTTGCCTCCATCCTTTTCTTAATTATTTGATAGATTCCAGAACAACAGCCTAAATTTGAAAAGTCTCTGTTTTCTAGTGTTAAACTTATGCCCTTGTATACAGTTTTTGGAGACACTGTCCAAAAGCATTACACAAAGGATATATTATTTAACAGACTAAAGGTCAAAATGTTCATGATTCAATATGCCATAGGTCACTACATTTCGAAATGACTGCATATTTCCTAAATGATGCCTGGTTCTGAAATATATTTTAGGAACTGACAACACATCCTCTAGTTTGGGAAAACACAAAGACTTCAGAAATGCTTTGAATGATGAGTTATGGGGTTTGGGGAGTATATATTTCTTTTGTCATATCCGTGGTGGGAAACTGGATTTTCAGATTCTGTATCACTGTTTAGCATTATTTTTACATTTAATATGGTCCATGAGGAATTCTTCTGCAACACTTTTAGGCCATATATTTTATTTTTATTGCAGTTCTTAATGACATTTTGATAGGTCCATAATGAGTCAGATTTTATTGCTATGCCCTATGTATTTTCTTCTTTCAAAGGGATAAATGTGGTTGTCTGGCTGCTCTGACATGATATATTTTAGAAATAAACAGTCCTAATATCCATGTGAGTTACAGTCCCTTTTCTTCTTTCCGTCTGCCAATACAGAGTCTCATGAGGTGGGGTTTTGTTGTTGTGTCTGGGTTGGTTGGTTACTTGCTTTCAGTATGGGCTACTTGTCATATTAATTCGATGTTTCAGGACCTAAGAGTAGAAGATATTTAGGTCGTTTTGGACTAGTGGTTGCACAAAGATTATTGCTTCTATTATCATTAAATGACTGATAACCAGCGCTCTTCTTTCTGCCTTTTTTTCTTCCTAAAGACAGTATTTTTTGAAACTCTGCATGGACTATGTCAGGGTCCTGAAAGAAAGAGAAAGGAAAAGTTTCATGTAAGATTTTTTTTTCCTATGCAAAAGAAAATGATGTCTTTTTCAACATGCATCTAAATGCATTCAATCTTTCAGTCACTGTAAATGCTGCCACAAATAGCCATTTGATATTAATTTTCACCTGCCTTGTGTATCCTGAAGGATTAATATGAGTTACATTAAAAAAAAAATTACTAAGTTATTAATCTAAAGATATTTCATGGAATCTGTACTTATGAAAAAACCTTCTACATTTTGCTGGTTTACATTTTTAGGACTATTGTCAACACAGTCCTATTACATTCAGGTGTGTACAAAATTACCTTGTTTTCAGCACATAGGACTAGATTGTTTGGTGCAGCAATTGCTGTTTTCCATTAGAAATTATTTGCACAAATATGAACATTATAAGTTTTCGTAATGTCCAGGAGATGTATTGACTCAAGATTGCTGAAGCCAGGCGGTCCTTAAACTTCCTCTGCCTCTTGGGACTAACAATGAATTTGCCGTTTCTCCACCAGACATGAAAACTCTCAGTGCTGTGTCTAACTGTTATTTTCATTGTAGCCCACTACCAGTCCCACCAGGAAGTCTGATCAGCAGGCTGGGTAAGCACTGCTGCTTTTCGCCAGTGCTTATGCAAGAGATTAGTCTAAATAGCTCCTGATCTTTAGCTAGGAGCAACCTGAGCTGCTAAATCCACCCAACACAGCATTCTTATTGCACTTTATTTACCTGCCTGTAAGAGGAAAAAAATATGCAAGTGGACTGAAAGATGCAATACAAATTGTCTTTAAATTACTTTGACAAAAGCTTGATAATTTTCATTATAGGACTTTTTCAGTCAGTGTCATCACACAAGAGCATGAAAGTTCCTGTCCATCATACTCAAGGCTGATGTTCTTTCATCTTGTCACACTTAGGTAATGTAGGTTGACAAGCCCCTGTATGATGAAGATTCCACATAAAAAAGCACTGAAAAAGCAGAATAGTGCACCTAGACTGTGCCTGTAGATCACAGTGTCAAAGGCTCAGTCCTCTTCTACAGTGAGGTGAACTCAGCTTGTAGCACACTACAGAAAGATTGCTGTGGATAAGGCTTCTAGCTGAGTGTCAGAGATGACTAATGAGACAGATAAGAGAACATCCTCCTTTTGACATTAAGGGGCAGATAGAAGAGAATGAAAGAGTGAAGGAAAGCAAAACGTTTATATCTAAAAAATAGTGAGGGTCAGCAAAGCTCTGGTCTCAAATGGGACCTGTGTTTTGGTCCATTTGTCGTTATAACTTGACCCCTTCTATCTGATAAAGGACTTTTAAGGGGAGATGGTAAAAAAAGGTGCCCATAGAGAAACAGAAAGGATGAATAGCTTTAATGGAAAGAAACACAGTAAGACGAAAGCAGAATGCAAGAAAAACCCCCAGAACTAGGTGTTTCTCAGAATGAGTTATTCTTTTCTTCAGCTCTGAGATGGCTTTGTGGAGACAGGAAAATACTAAGGCAAGTACCTTCAGCAAGGCTTAATTAAGAAAAATACATAAAAGACTAGTAACAGAAGCAAGTATTGCTGAAAATAGTTTTATAATATACATAGCAAGTTCTAACCGCACAGGGGAGTTCATGACCCACTCCCTCAGCTTCTTGGAGGGGGTGGATCAAAAGAACGCAGTCAATATGAATGTCAAAAGTCATGAAGGAGCTTCCTGTTAATGCAGATATACTGTTCATGCTGCAAAAGAAAAAGATCATTCCTCATTCACTGAAGTTTCAAATGAATACTTTTGTCATTAGCAGACAATCTGTAGGCAGAAAATTATTTTTTTAGATGCACAAGTTTGTCATAATCAGAACCATTGAGTAATTTGCCATCTGTGTAAAATGCATCAGATCTCACGAGAAACTTGAATGGCAAAGTAAATTAGATGAAATCTCTTGATTTGGGAGAGTGTGGCAATAAGTTTATTAAATGGCAAAATTAGTCCTTGAGACGCTGGAGTACTTGTACTACAATGAAGGGAGAACTCATATTTTAAAAACTTAAAAATTTTAGAAGGACTTATGTCTCTAAACTATTATAATTTTTATTCATGGAAAAGAGAAAAAAAATAGACTAAGAAAATAATGTATTGGAAAACATAAAAATTAAAACCTTACTGTTGGTAACTTATGAGTTGGTTAAAACTTGCATTTTTCTGTAGTATAGTTCCTTTGAGACCTTCATGGGGGAATGTGCAGTACTGTCAAAACACCTTAAAATGAAGATCCTTCTGGAACAGTTTCTTCTTAACATATCACAAATAGCTACTGATAGTGTAATTGAACCACATTTGTTCAGCAAGCTGGTTTTCTGAGTGCTTTTTGTGCATGATTTCTTTCTATTCATCAAACAGCAATGTTATATAAGGTTAGTGCAGCAGATAACTTACTCATATGAAATAAAAGCAAAAGGTTAGTAAATTTTAAAATAAAATGGTGATCTTCAAACCAGAGATGTCATTTACAAAACAGGAAATGTGAATGTACTGTTTTCACAGCTATAATGATGCAGCCTATCAATGCAAACTAGTTTATATAAATATAGCTGGAAAATAGCTTTCATTTTAGTTTGGTATGTTTATCAAATGGATCAGTATGAAAATAAGTTTTTGTTATAGCCACAGAGAACAGAAAACCTTTTCCAGGAGAAAATAAATTAAACAGTGCTGTTCTTACTTCCATCTAGTTTTTCCAATTTATCACAAGAAAAGGATAGTTAAAATGAAGATTTCTTCAGCTTGGCCCCATCTCAGCTTCATGTGCCCTCCCACCAAATATCACCTGCTGGAAAAAAAAAAAAAGTAGAATTCAAGGAAGAAATAGATACTTTTGCCTGAAACATAAAAGGCAAAAATAGACATATTTTCTCTTAACCATGTTTGGAAAAATGGAGTGTGTTGAAGTTCAAATAGATCTATATTTAAACAGAAAGATTTAGTGGATAAAAAGCAAAAGACATTTACATGTTTTATCTTACATAGGAAAATGTAATATTCTAGTTACGTTGTGTACGATTGCCCAAAGGTCTTCATGTAGCACTATATAGAATGGTTTCAATATGAAGAAAGAGAACATAATACAGAATGAAGAGTCAGTCTCTAGTTCTCATTACATTCATTCAGAATGTTGTCTAAGAAATTGGATCACTAATACATAAATCACAAAATTAAGATCACAAGTTCTTCCCTGTGTCAGAGGGAGAAGCCTCACCTCTTTTTAATGATGTTTTTCAAGAGATTGCAGTATGCTCTTCCTCTTTATGATAGAATAATTCCCCAACTTTGCAACAATGGAAATAGCCTCAGTTTTGACTTTTATTTTTAGAAACTTCCCAGTTTCTTAATTTTCCCATGGATTTTCTTGGTTTGAGGAAAGACAGTTTCTTGAAAGTTTTATTTTAAGCTTCCAATTTAATGAAACACAAATTCTCTAGACCCAAAAGATAATTTTCAATAAGGTAAAGTAGGAAATGAACCTTTTTTTTACAATTGTGAGAGTAAAGCAAGTTATGAATTCTTGAAACCTGGATGAGAGAAGGCCTCTGAGGGGTCACTACAAGAGTCCTTATCCCAAAATATACTTTATCTGTCACTTTACAATAGCCTGGTATAATATTTTAGTTTTAGGAAGACTTATCCATTGAGAAAACATGGGATGGAAGGCAGATAGGCAGATGGTAGTATAATTCTGCATATTAGGATCTTCCTTTCCATAGTGAAGTGAAGTGTATCACCCTATTTCCACCAGTCTGAAAGAAATCCAAAGAGGACTCATTGGTCAGAGCTCCTGATGGGGAGAGGTGAGGGCCAGAAGCATCTGGAGGCAGTTCTTGCAAGAGTGGAGTGACACACATGGAATGCAAGAGTTTGGCTACTGGAACTGGGTGTGAAATTGTTCTGACATATTGACTCCTTTGACAGTGAAGCAGAAGAATCCCTTAATACACAAAGTAGGAGAGCAAATGTTGTGAATATACCTATATCAACCTGGATTATTTTCTGGACCATTGGAAATTACTTTTTCACTTCCTGTTTTCCACAGCACATTTTTATTTGATTGAAAGCTAAAAGTGACATCATATTTAGTTACCTAAAAGTTATAGAAAATTTGAAGTAGAAACAAACTCACCTAAGAGGTCAACAAACCTGGTGAAATTGCCATTAAGAAAGGACACCACTCATCCAGCTTTTTCTTTTTTATTAATTTTTGGGGTGTTTAAAGAAATAAATAAAGACTTTATTTCATCATATAATTAGCCATTTATGGAGAAAGGTAATATAGAAAAAAATTAAGGGAGAAACATATAGGAAGAGTCAGGGAGAAAGGTATGGAAAGGGTCAACACCTACAAACTGGTGCCAAATTCAAACAGTAAATAAGGCCCTTTTTTTTTTTAATACTGTGTGTTTTTATCTACTCAAGAAACTTCCTACCAGTTATTAAATGTAGGAGATAAACAAATTATTGAAGTCCAGTATAGGAGATTTGACCAGATATGTGAAATTTTTTCTTCACTTAATTTCCGTTAATGTGCCATGCTGCTCTGTAGGGGGAAAAAGATTGGCACACTTTATAATCTTAACTGTCTGCATTTTAAATGAAAGCTATATTTACAGTTTTTATTTTGGTAACTCACTACAGTGAACAAAGAAAGACTAATTGTACTCTGCCACATTTTTAATTCTTGAGAAATTACATTTTCTTTCTTCAAGTTGCTCTTCATCCATACCATATACTTTGAACTTGGTTTACATGATACCGACTTCCTTTTCCAGTACTTCCAGAGGCTTATGGTTTCCTCTTTAACATCTTTAGGTGGATCTGCATGTGCACCTTGAGATTTCTATTCAAAGCACATATTTGCATTTCCTTTCCGTCAAAACTGTGGCTCAGCTGAGACATAGATGAACTTGTGCGCACATGGGCTTACTCTGAAATGAAAACAGAATATGGCTGCAAACTTCCAAATCCTGTAGCTCAGATGCTATCTCTATAACCTCTTACAGTCTTTGTAAAATAGAAAAATTGGTTTTTGCTTTCATTGCGTGGGTAGTAGATCAAAGGTTTGGATTGCAAAAATATTGCCATTGTCATTATCAATATTTTTTGACTTGTTTTTATGGGTAGACTTGGGTTCAAAAATTTGTCTTATTCTACTAGAATAACCCATATTAGAATTTCCCATGCTGGGTATGTGGTTACCATAGGAAAGACTATCTAACCTCTGTTTTAGTCCATGTTAATGGTTTGTTACTGGAGTGACTTCTTTTGTTGTCTTCACGTGTTAGAGAAGAGGTCTGAAGCAGTCAGACCAGTTATGACCTCAAGTGATATGTGTGCATATTGCTTATATTATACTGACTGCTGCTTATGTTATACTGACTCAGCTCTCTAGATCTTCTCAGGCATTCTGGGGGGTTTCTCATTCAAATTAGACACACATTTTGTTTAAATCTATAGGTTTCAAGTTGAGAACTGAAATCTTGGTTAGGATGATTGTGATAGGAAGATGGGAAGCTATGCATTTGAATATATTCAAGGTAATTTTCTTTAAAATTATGTGAAAGGAAACTACAGCACAACAGCATGAAAAGGTGTAAAAACTTTAAAATTTAACTGATTATTAATGCCTTCTTTCTCACATTTCAGAAAACATGCCTATGTACTTCCTTATACTCTTTCCCTATTGAAGTGTTTAGTAAAAGCATTTTAAAGCTTTGAGAGAAAGACATTGTCTACTGAATTCTATGATGCTGTGAGGTACTCAGTTTTTCACTTAAATAAAAACCTATATATTCTCAGGCTTGTGGATGCATATAATTGAATCAATGCTTAAAAGCCAATAGGTTCTTTGATGCTTTCAATTAAATTTAGTGCATGAAAATAGCTTTTTTCTGTCCAGTACTCACATCTGCTCTTAACACAGCATCAGTAATCTTCTTATATGTGTATGCATAAATCAGGAGTGACTCTAATAGTCTTCAGGGCCATGTACTGGAGAAACACCAGAATGAAACTAGAATCAAGATTCGAAATTCTGTCATGATTGTAACCTAATCAATAATGAATTTGCATTAGTTTTGGAAATGTTAAAGTCAGGAAATGGTATCAGACTTTAATTTATTTTAGCAAATGCATGTGGGTTAGTCACAGGGTCCAGAAATCCAAGTAATGTACACCTGGGAGCTCTGCTACCAAATGAGCTCATCTAAGTGTGGGATGCAAATAGAGCAAACCTGGCGAACAACCTGTCAGCATGCAGGCTACAGGCCTGGAGCCTCTTCTTCACAAGGGCCCAAATACTCTTCTTCAACTCAGATTTTTATGAAAGCATATTCTGTATGCAATAAGCAGAGCTGGTGTTGGTATTGATTCAAAACTAGTTTATAAAAGCCAGGAGCCATTCCATTTTAGCCTTTTGGAAATGACTCAAGGAATTGGATTTAATGATCTTGATAGCTACTGACACATCAGTCTTTTCAGAATCCTTTCTGTCTGTATAATTAAATTGAAAGTTGGCACCAGGGAATCTCAGGCTCTGTCAGGTAGTATATGTTTTTCCTGGCCTAGAATGGAAAGACTGTACGGGCGATGAGGTATTATTCTGCTTCATTGGATTGGAGGAAAAGAAAGAGAGGTTGGTAGTAAGCTTTTTGTACTTGGGTCAATTCAGTTTTCCATTCACTAGGCTATTGTTATTAAGGCTTCCTGTCTGAGGACTGTTTTCTCTGGCATACTTTATTTGCATACGTTTGTTTTAAAAAATGGTTTTTTGTGTTAATTCAGGTCAAAGGAGAAAGTATGCCTTTTTCTTCCACAGTGAAATTCCCTCCATTTTCTTCTCTTTGTAGCTGTTGGCAGGTCTAATTTGTCAACTGTGTGACCATACACCACTTGCAGTCCAGCTGCCATGTAGATTTATAACAAGGTTGGCACATTAGAAGACACACAGACTTTTGCTCCTAGAATACATTTCTCCATCTTAATTTGTCTGTTTTCTTTAATCAATATTTCTCCATTCCATGCATACAAATATATAGGTGTATGATAAAGACATTATTTTTTACAGATGCAATAACTGCACAGATAGATGGTAATAAAATAATGCTTCCAAATATCTTCAAAATAGAGACAAAGAAAACTGAGTGATGACAATGCAGCTGCTTCTTAAATAATTTTATTGCGAATTTTCACTGAAGACAAAGAATGTTGTTAACTCTGATAGAAGAGAATATTTTTTTTTTCTGATTTATACAAAGTCTGAGTGAAAGTAGTTTCCAAAGAGATAGACTAATAGAGCTGGTAGATAATAATAGAACTGCATATTTAAGCATTCTTTGCTGTCAAAAAGTTGAAAAGTTTCAAGAGAAGAAAAATTATCTATATTTTGGGAAAACAAACTTCATAGCTTCCCTCCAGATTTACAGTCAGGTCATTTCAGGATGGCTATTGAAGCAAGCAAATCAAGTCACTAAATATTTATATGATGTTAACAAGCAATAATTGCAAATAAACATCACATAGATATTTGTGACAACAAATCTTATGTCCCTAAAATTCGATTTGTAGGCTGTTTTATGAGAATTTACCATGCAATAATTTTCTCTTTTGTACATAAAAATGCATACAGGAAATTTTAAGTCATCTGAGAAAGCAGTAAAACCTGTCTGTACTCTTCAGCAGAACACAATTTCTAAAATTATGTCTCTTATGGTGTACACATGTGCCATCTATGGTAGGTTGTGAAGATGGCACCACACACAGTGGTGGTCTAGAAATGTGCATCCCCCTAAGCATTTCTGAGTTAGTATTGCTAAAGGAAAATGCTAGAAATTAAAGTATGTAGTATTTTATGGGCAGGGGAGGAAAGGTGAAAATTCTTCTCTATCAGAATGACTAAAGGGAGATGCATTGGAAATTGTGCCTCCTAAATCACATAAAACATCATGATTATTCCTACTTGAATTTCTTTTATATTTCATTTCTAGATTTAAATAGTAATTCAGATAGAAACTCCCATGGCAGAGAAGTAACTGTTTCTGCTTTCCTGGAATTAACTTGGTCTGAACTACTGTATCTAGTCAGTTGTTCAGCAACCATTGCTGTTTCAGGCTTCACAGAGAGGTGGCTCTGGTGTGATAAAGCAAAAAACCCACACATTCTCTTCTCAGTGCTCTCCTATTTTTTTTTTCCTTTACAGCAGTCTGAATCTCTTCTTGGCTTTCATTAATCAGGTTCTTCATAAACTAAGCAAATAACAATATGTCCTGCTTTGTGGTTAGATCATCCCTTTGTGACCATAAAGAACTTACATGCATGGAAAGGTCTGCAAAAATGCTCAAATTTTATATAAGCAAGATTATTTGTTTTAATTTTTTATAAGGATGTAGAATTTTATTGATCTTAAACACAATCTGCAGACCCTGCTGTATAGTAGAAAAAGATTACTAAAGTAGCCTTGTTGTAGCATGACATACTGTAAAAGAGAAAAAGTTCAAGGCAGGCAGTTCACAGTATCTGCTCAAGAAAAACACATTTAAAATATTAAAGATCTCAAGAGATATGCCAAACAACTGCCTGCTTTAAATTGCTGTGGTATATGCAATTTTATTTAAAAGGGGGTTGTGATTTGAGTCCTACCATTATAATATATGTAATTGTATTAATAACAGAAATCTGAAATGTACTGAATATTCAGCGAGTTTCATTATTTCCTTTGCCCTTTTGCAGGAATTCTCAGTAAAAACAGCTTCACTTTTAAACTCTTTGTGTTGCATGGGCAGGCACTTACATTTTGTCAGACACAAGTTCTGTTTATCATCTATGAATATTTAGGTATTCCATTGTCAGGTTGTTCCATTGTCAGGTTATTCCATTATGAATATCTCCAATCCCATAATTCTTCCCATGACAAAGGGAAGGATAAATACTGGAAAACATCTAATTCACATGTAAAAGCCATTTGGAGGGGTGAATAAGGGGAAAATTAGTTTGTGCAGTTAATAATAATGAACAAGAGAGCTGTCCAGAAGAGGAAGAAACTCCTGTTCCTGTCAGATTTGGCCTAAAAAGACCTTTGGAGGCCTGGAGATACTGGACAAAGAGAAAAACCTTTTATCAAGGTGCAATGGATGCTTTTCATTTGTCAACAACAGAGAGAAGTGTTAAAGAGAGTGCTGACTTCTTATTTGAAATCTTTGTTCATGTCCCTTGGAGGTTCTCACTCTCCTCAGATCATTGCCCTCCTCCCTAGCACAAAAAATTTTAATAGGGAACCGACTGACCATCTGTAAAGCAGTTCAATATTCCAGCTGGGAGGAATTTCATATTGTGGTTCTGTGATCTGAGATTCAATGATGGCATTTCATTGGATAGATATAACAAATTGATGTGAACAACCAGAAAATAAAAAGGCAAAAAGGGATAACTAATAAAACAGAATATGTGCTGCCTACTTGCTAGGTAGAAAGGTAAACGTTGATTGTATAAATCTAAAAATGTATATTTAGCCCTCAACAGACTTATTAGTCATTTTTTTCCCATATAGTCTTCAATCTGTGTATGTGTATAAGTATGCATGTATATATATGCATAAATTAAATTTTATCTATCTATACTTAGCCTTTTACAATTATTTGAAGCAGTCTAATGATCCCAGTGTTCTTCAAAGTCACTCAGACTCGTTGTAATGCCAGTGCTGCATTTACTGAACCTCGCTATGACTGTAATTAGCACAACGCTTTCTCATAAAAGGCTTTACTTTTACAAAATTTCTGTCCTCCATTCTGGATCGTTGTTCAGGTAAAGAACAGCTCCCGAGCTACAGAACAGTTGTCAGAACAAATAAAATGCCTTCATTGTTTGGAGAGTGGAGGGTTTTTTTATTATGTTATGGCTTTTGAAGGGATTTTTCTGTTTGCTTGTTTTTGTTGACTGTTGCAAGTGAGAAACTTAGGTTGTGGAAGCAGCGAAACAGCAATTTTCACAGAAAATTTACCCTGTAAGGTAAGGTGCCTTATGAAGTTATTAGTATTTCTTCTTTCCTGAACCAGTGTGATTTTGAAGGATAAATGAATTTTAATGAGTACCTGAGTGCTTTGAAAATGGAATCTTCAATACTTGTTCATGACCCTTGAGCTTTTTTTCCCCAAATGAAAGCTGTGAGAGAAAATTGTATGCCCTGTGTTCTGGAAGACCACCTATCTTGTATATGAAGATGTATTAGCTAAGATTGGTGTTGTGTCTTACTGAGCTTGCTCATCTTTGTTACTCTTGTAACACATGATCTATGGAAATGTCTGAAGATTAAAGAACTATGTTGAGGAGCAGTAGAAATAATTTTGTGTTGAATGAGGTCAAGAGTTTAATGAATGGTTTCAATTATTTGTGTGCCAACTAGAGCCTTTCTGTTTTAAAAGATTTAAAAACAAAGATGATCTTCCAAGGCTGCAGTAGTAAACACTTCTTAAACACAGAGAAGATTTGCATAAATTGTGTGAAAGCTAAATCAGGTAGAGGTGAAGCTGCCACAGCTCCATGTCCCCAGGTACAGCTACTACCAAGCATAACCACACACACAAATTCACCTGTGCACCCAATAACTGACCTTTAGATATAATGCCAGACTCATTCTACCCACTAGTGGGCCCTGGGTCTTCCCGATCCAAATACAGATTTACACACACTCACACATGCCCACACACACTTCCCTCTCAGGTCTCTCTGGTCGCTGGCACAGATGCCCTGGCACTTCCAGGAGCCACCTCTCACACTCTGGTCTTTCCACCTCTTTACACAGACTTACAGCCTCTTTGATCCGCGAATCCCAGGCCACTTACCCAACTCACCGACCAGTCCAGCCTGATGTTTTTCCTGACATGTGCTGACACACAGAACCTCACACATTCCCGTGATGGCCCACAGGCATGTGGCCCCTGTGGGCCCTGATCCTACACCAGTTGCTGCCTCTCAGACATCCCACATCCATGTTCACAGGATAGAGAGCCTCTCACACAGGAAAACAGTCAGAAATGGAGTTTAATAAGAAGACAGGACAGATCAGTTACAGGGAATGGCCAGACAAGCAGTGTCGAGCTCCTGCTTTCTTGTTACCAACTTCTTCTGTTCCCTTATCCCTCTGTTTTCCTGGGCTTGTTCCTCCCCAAATCACTCAGGTACCTGAGAGTTTTTCCCTGGTCTGGCAGCCATGGGTGTCCACTCTAGCCATGGGGTTGGTCATCTCCTGTGGCAGCTTGGGTAGAGGGTGGGTCAGTATCCCCCTTGCCCATGTGCCTCTGTCCTCCTTCAATTTACCAGATAACCCAGTGAAACGATTTGATCTTCCTGTCAGACAAAAACTGATTTCTTTGTTCAACCATTTTGAATACAGATTTTTGTGGTTGAATCGAACGTGTTCATTCCCCATGCCAAAGACAAATACAAACCCTAAATATGTAAACAATTCCCTTAAGCATTTAGGTTTCTGTTAAAAGTCAACCAGCTAAGTAGTAGCACCATTAAGGTGGTACTGGAAAAAATATCAGCTGGATATTTCTGGAGGAAAACCATAAGGATCAAGGATGATCCTTCAGTACTGACAGTGAAAGGACCTTAAACTTCTTACTTGTTCTGAATGCGGAACTGACAGATTTTTGTTGTTGAGGTTGAAAACTCTCAAAAACCAATATTGTGATGTCTATATAAGGACAAAAGCAAAGGTGAACTTTCCTCATGTCTCATAATGTTGGTGAGAGCAGAACAGAGGACAAATTCCACTTCCTCTCTTCAAAATCATAGAGTTCACAAGCAAGGTGAGGAAGTAATTTATGTGTAGAAAATTCTATAATTGTCAAAGCATGAAGAATTTTTACAATTTGTTGTGAGAACTGTATTGGAACAGTTTTCCCAGCTTAAAAGGCAAGCATCCACACAAGGTCATTTCATTAAATTATGTATACCATCATTTTTGAATTTACTATTAAATGAATGCATATATAAATATGAATTTATAAGTAAACACCTTCCTGACAGTGTATAAAATCAAACATCTTATTTATCACCCATAAAATCATAAGGTGATGATTAAATGGACTGGAAAAAAAAATCTGGATGATTCTTTAATAGCTAGTTTTCTGAAGGCATTGTTAACCTGGAAATAGAAAATAACATAGCTAATATCAAGTAATACCTAAGCAGGGGAAGGGGGAGGGAAGACCGTGTTTGGAATTTGGTCACAGAAAATATAGCTTAAAACTCAGGCCTAAACTAGGTGAAAAATTTTTGAATCCATTAAAATAGAGTGCATGTTGACTATAGTAACTGCCTTCAAATATGGTGGGGGAAAGTAAATAAAAACACAGCTCTTCCCAAAGAGAAAATTAGCACAATTATAGGAGACTCATGCCAGTGAACTCCAGCAGAAGCTCAGCTATGTGAACATGAGTATAAACAGTAAGAGAATGCTCTCTATCGACCAGGATCTGGTAGGATCTTATTAGCAGACAAAGTGATCAATGGGAAAAGAAACATTTTCAGTTTCCACTGGAGCAGGTGGTGGGCTGGAACTGCAAGAGATGGGTGATGGTGGCGCCCAAACCTTCCCCATCCTTTCCAGTCCTTTATTGCACACCTGTGTGTTCAAAGACTACTGCAACTCCTGGCATTGCACTTACCAATTTATGCAAAAAAAAAAAAAAAAGCCAACACCAACAAAAGCGGTTAACCCTTTTAAAAGTAATTGCTGCAAGCATTTTCTAGACTTTAAAACAATATGTCCAACATTTGCAGTTTGTCTTCTTTTTCTAATGTATCTTAGCTCAGCATAAACACAGTTTAAGATGCCAGGTAAAACTTCTCTGTTTCAGAGAAAAGCTACAAATGACTGGAAGGGGAATAGCTAAACAAGAAGGTAAAGGAGAATATATGAATAAAGAGGAAGAGCTGAGTTTTATGAAATGGCTATTTTATTATTCTTACAATTAATAATACACTTTATAATTTTTGTTACCATCTGTGCTCCTTTCTGTTTTGTTAGTGGCCTAAAATTTTATTAATGCTATCTCAGTTCTACCTCAGTTCTAAATATGAGTGATTACTTCAAAAGGAAAATTAAATCTTCATGACAAAAAAAAATGTGTTCAGAATTAAGATCATAATTATATTTACAGGCAACAGCATTTTTTTTTAATATGGCAGGATGCTTTTTTCCCCTTACTTGCTTATATGACCTGAAAGACAGACCAGACAATTATGTCTCTTGTGTTGAGATAAGTTCAAACGAAAATTGGAAATACATACAATGCTTAATAAAACTCACAAAAGGTGGGAGGGGGAAAGTTATTCAAGGTTTCCAGCAGTAAAAAAAAAAAGGATACACATACCAAATGACACTCAGAGAAAAAGTAAAGGAAAAATATGTACTGGGCATGGTCTGAATGGCAGTTTTCAAGCTCATTTTTTTCTCACAGGAGTTGTTCCTGCTCCCAAACCTAAGGGAAAAATGTAATACCATGTGCTGTACCTATTCTAGTAAGTGTTTGCCTTTCAGACAGCTAAACCAAATTTTTCTACTGTAGGTTTTCTTCGTCACTTTATTAAGTAACTTATGCGTAGCACTGTAACAGTTATCGCTAGAACACAGTAACCGAAAAAGTATTTAGGTCAGAGATTATAAATGAAAGAGAGAGCAATATAGGAGATGTGAAATGCATTTTTATCAAGCCACATCATCAGATCCAAAGGATTTTGTATGGAAACTAAGTAGAAAGTCATTCTGCATAACAAGAAAGAGGCTTTCAAGGCTGTTCATGTGAGTCTGGACACTAGAAATGTCAAGAAAAAAGAAATATGACAAAGTTCATTTGATTAACCTGCTTGTTTTTCCCTCTAAAATGTCATAGGGGAATGTATGATCACATGAGATAGCAACCAATGGCAGGGGTAGAAAGCTATCTGCTGCAGCAATTTAACTGAATCTGTAGGGCTTCTGTTGCCAAGGGATGCCAAACCGTCAAAAATCTCAATTACTTTATCCTTATGGCAACTAAAGTGAAGGCTGTATTATGTCTTGGTTCTTATCTGTGAAAAGGACTCTTAAACCTCCTTTAACCTCCCTGACAATGTTTTAACCATCAAAGAGTATGGAATAAGACTTCAAAATGCGCCTGTTTTCAGAGCTTTATGTCTTGGAGCTATTAAAAATAAAATCTAAAGCCTAGGAGAGGAAGCATGTCACAATAAGAGAACGGAGAGCTGGCATTTAGTGTGATTGTAGGTCTTTCTCTTCAGGAAATTAGTCATTTTACTATTAGGCTTGGTATATTTGCACAGGTTAAATACTTAGTCCAAAAATGTGATGCAAAAGCATCTTCTTGTTTGACACTTTTGTCGCGTAAAGTTGGTAGTTAAAATGCCAGGTAAAATTCACAAGTCTGTACAATTCATACCAGTTCCACTCATTTCTTATAGATTTTACAAATAGCATAATGCACATTTCTCACACTCATTTTTCAAGGAACATGATTTTCATATGATAAAGTTGTATCTCTTTCTGGAACTTCTTATTGCATTAAGAAGACATGGGGGGTTTATTCATTAGGAGTTTGTCAACAGGAGTGCTAATTACTAAAGCAAACTGAAGAAGCATTCTGGATACTAGTAAAGTCCTGAGGATATTTTTTTGTCTCCTATGATCCTCCTACAAAATAAAGAGATTATTAAAAAAAAAAAAAAGATTTATTTTTAGTGGACTCTTCTAATGCAATCTTTCATCTTTCCTTCTATTTCTGCTTCTTGAAAAATATCCCTCTAAAATCATTAATTTCCCTCAGAGAACATGGTATGCAGCTATATAGCATATTCAGTAAGAATTTGTTCACAATTGGGAAAGTCTTATAAATTTGGAACTTGCTGTAGGTGGGTAGATTTTATAAGACATTAGGTACACTCAGTGTCATGTTCTAACTCAAAATGACAGGAAAAATTTATTTAAAGCTCAAGATCTTGTCTAAGTTCTGTGACTTGAAACCCTCACCACTGTAATTCTTAATTAAAACATACTGATACTTGTTCATACTGCAAACCCTCAGCCCATAGAGTCATAGAATATTCTGAGTTGAAAGGGACCCTCAAGGATCACTGAGTCCAACTCCTGGCCCTGAACAGGACAGTCCCCAAAACAGCACCATGTGCTGAATGTGTTTTCCAAGAATTTCTTGAACTGTCAGGCTTGGCACCGTGATCACTTCCCTGGGGAGCCTGTTCCAGTGCCCAGACAATCTGTCTGGTTTTTTTAGCCTTAGCTCAGAAAATTAGTAAAGCCTTCTAGTAGTAACCTAAAGTGTGACAATGAATGGTTAAGAAATCTTGCTGTTTCCTACAGAGCTCTGCTGAGAGTGATGTTTGCAGGAATGCTTTATAGCTTCAGGAGACTGATAAGCGTGGCAGGTTGTAGATGTGACTGGTCCTTAGTGCTACAGTTTCAGAGAACCAGTCGTGTTAGAAACTTGGCTGCTGTATTTCGTCAGCTGTGAATGGAGTTGATGCAATCTGCAGTTTTCTGAGAAATTTCTTAATGGGACTGGAAGAATTGTGTGCGTCCCTTCACTTCGCTTCCCGGTCCTCTCTCTCCACAGTTGGGTCGAAGGTTCTCAGTAGGCTAAGAAGATAGCAGGAGAGGAAGACAGAGAGAGACAGCAGAAATTATTACTTAATAAGTATAAGCTTCATAGTCTTCTCCAGGTATTGACAGGTGAGTAACACACAAGGTACACCTGAGGTTTATAAGTGATAAAATTTGAAAGAAAACAAAAGATCAGAAAATTCTGAGTTCTCAAGGGGGGAAAAAAATGAAGACTGAAGATATTCTTTTCAATCTTTTTGTGCATGGGTATTCTGAATTATATCTTTCAGTCCTGTGGTCTCAAATTTTATTAGGTCGTCAGAAGAAGCTAATAATTTTCAATACAAGCTGTACTATTTTTTAGCTCCTAAGACAGCATTTCCTGCTCACAAGTGACTCTCATCCAAAAGTGTTTCCTAATGCAGCATTTTTGGGTTTGCATATTTGATGCATATTATTGAATTTCAGCTCAAAGCTATTTGAATTTGCAGTGGATATTATGAAGTTCTTAAACTGTTTTCCGTGCAGCAGGGAAACCAAGACAAAGTCCTGCTGTGTTATTACTTGTTTTGCAATGCAGTTCATTGTACTAGCCTAAAACATCTAGTGTCATGTTTAATGACTAGCTATACATGCAGACAGACATTTTTTATTCAAAGTAGCTTGTGTTCTTCTCCAAGAGTTTCACTTTTCCTCTGGGTTTTCTGTTGGGGAAGAGAGCATGATTCAAAATAAATTGTGGGATTGTTCCTTTTGCATGGAAAACTACAAAAACTTGTGACAGAAATAGACAAAAAAGCCAAAATAACTGTTCTGTTTTGAATGCAGAACATTTGTCTTTAAATTATGTTCCCACTTTTCTTGTTACTGTCAATAATCCTGCACAGTTTAAACTGAGGTCAGAGTTTTGCCTTACCATTCATAAAACATGAGAGGTTCCAGCTGTCTTTCACATCAGCAAATTGGCTATGCAGGGCCATCAGAAATCAACAGGAAAAAAAAAGTAAAACTAGCTTAGTCATTAAAATGAGTGGATAAATGATGATTCTATATTTGTCACACTCGTTCAAAGGAACAATGTCAAATGTCAATAGACACATTTTAGAAGTTGAATCACTACTTTACAACTTGTTTAACTTTTAAGCAAATTGTATACCATTTTAAGGACTTCAACTGGTTCAAGGGCTTGTCTGAGTTAAAGCAGCTTAATTGAGTTTCATCATGTTAAACTAAGCTGATACGCAGTACGGGACCTAATTAAGAATGTCCTACATAAGCTGTATCAGATCTTCTCCTTGTAGAGTGTCTATCACATCTCGTTCCTTTGGGAAAGAAGTAAAATGTTATGATTACTTGTCACTTAATCAACTCTATAGATCTAGCTCAGCTGAGGGATGCTAAGGAGAATTTTCTTTTAGTTTATGAATCCTCCAATTCCTCTTATCATTGTTAACAAGGTTCTTTATTTGCACGTTGTCCCTGCATGGTGCTGCTGAAAGGTTTTTATATGGTTATATAGGTGTAGAGGGCACTGTTTAACATCAACAGACTTTGCATTTGTGGATAAAAATCAAGTTAATAGTAGGAAGAGGCAGGGTAAATTTATTTTCTTTCTATTTAACACTGATAGAACTTGAGGTGTAAATAATTTGATCTATATATCGAACCTTTTCTGCAGTTTATAGGAACTGTTATTAAAAGAGACTCAAGTGTGGAATTCCCAGAGGATGAAAAATAACAGATAAACTACTTTAAATACTCAAGAACTCATTTAATTTAAATCAAAACAGATTCTTAAAGCCCTAAACTGGAACAATGTTAGCTGAAGGGCTTTCATAAAAAGATTAGTTCCATGAAAATTAACTAGCTTGAGCCTAGGTGTTAAGCCCCTAAACTTCCTGAACTGTTAGGGTGGGCTTAAATACCTGAATTCATCAGTAATGCCTTAGTTAAATATGAGCTCAATGCTGAAGTACCTTAAAGATGCTTCAAAAAGTGAAGTATTTTCTCTTTAATTTCTGTCATAATTAGGTCAGCTTAATTAAGAGAACATTGCATTATCTGAGAATTTAGAAATTTGCGTGATTTTCATAGGCTGTCCAACTGAAAATTGTATGTTTTTAAATTTTGGATTGAGAAAGGCTTTAGAGGCATAAAATGCAGAAATGTGGTAAGTAAGAACATGAAATATAGACTCTGCTAGATAAGACTGAGAAGACTTGTAAGATGAGAAAGTCAGATACTCAAGGCTATATTTGTAAGATATCTTTCAGTGGTTTTCTAGGGTTATGGAGACTGGATAGAAAAAGATCTTTTAAGCAAAAGTTTGGCATTGCAAACATCTAATCAGAAGATGAAAAATCCTGTGAAGTTATTATAGATAAGGAAAATGGAAGGAAAAACAGTGTGTTAGAAGTAGAACAAGTATTCCTAAGAAAAAATATAAATTAATATTAAACTTGTAAAACTATACTTTATTAAATTGTAGAGAAAACAATAGGTAAAAACAAACAAACAAAAACCCCGAAAATTTTCCTGAAACTGAATAGAATGAAGTTTTGCTTTATTAGGAAAAGGTTTTTCACCCAGTGGGTGGCTGTGCACTGGAATAGGCTCCCCAGGTAATTGCCCACAGCACTAAGTCAGAGCTCAAGAAGTGTTTGGACACTCTCAAGCACATGATGTGATACTTGGTGTTGTCTTGTGCAAAACCAAAAGCTGGAGTTGGTGATCCTTGTGGGTCCTTTCCAACTCAGAACATTACATGATGCTGGGATTCTATGTCATGCAGTGACTTTAGCAGTCGCCATTATATTTGCTGCAATGCCAAGAGTTGTGAATTCCAAATGTCTAGTATGAATTCTGAAGTATTTATGGAAAGTAAATCTTCATCAGTCTATAATTATTAATTTAATTGAATGAGATCTTGTTGTAATATTCTTACTTAAACTGTTCATGGAAATTCACCAAAATACTCAAACCATAGAGTTCAGTACTGTCAACACATTTCTTTTAAAGGTTTGTCTTAACTAAGATGTTTAACAAATTATTGTCAAGCTCATTTATGCCATAAAGTTTGAAGAAGAAAGGCCCCATAAATCATCAGTGGAAGGGTGAAACTTGTTTGTATACACGTTGCATTCTCTTCTTTACTAAGCTGTGTATTTCTTCTCCCTGAATGTGTGTTTATGTGTTTATTTATCAAGAGCATTACAGGTATGGTAGTGGAATTATGAAATGTTGTACAATATAAGTTGTGATCTTCCAAACTGGAGTAAAATTAATGGGCCAATGAGAGATCCATTTGAAAGGAAAGAGATGGGACAATGCGCAGAGCTTTTCTTGTTCTCTGTGATAATAATTCTTGCAACAAAGGATATCAATTGACCAACTCCCTGTCATGATTATCAAACTTGGCTGCACCTTTAGTTATGCAAACAAGTGAAATCATAGGATCACCATTTACTTATGACTCTCACAAAAGAACTGAAATAGTGGAAACCTGGCAAAGTCAATACATAGAGGCAAGATAGCTTATTTATATCAAGTCACTCTACTATACCATCTGTGTTTTCTGACACTTATGATAATGATTGCTGTAGTCAAGCTTGGTGACAAGAAGTAGTTTTCAGAGGAAAATGACTGTAAACCTATTGTCTCTGACTTCTTTTAAATAGTTCCATAGCAACTTTGGCTTTACTATAAGCTCTCCTCATGTTTAATATTAATTCCATTCTTACAGGTATATAATGATCTGAGGTGAAAGAAATTTGGTGCTTAGGTATAAGTAGCTTTCAAGGACAACAATCAAATCATGAAATAAAATAACAATTAAAAGGTATTATAACTTAAGTGCAGATGAAAATCATTCAGTTTCAACTTATTGAAAAGTTCATCTTGAGGTTCCTACAACAACTAGCATTTAAATCAGATGTCGCTAAAAATATGACTAGAGATATCAAGCAGAATACTATCTCACCTCAGGCTGTGAGACAGAAAATATTTCAGTGTTATTGTTTGTTAAACATATATGATTCATAAAAACTAACTTAAGTTCATTAGAATTTTGCCATTTGTGATTACCACTGTAATTTGATACCAAATTATTATATGTATGAAAATTAAATTGGGTTTTGTATATTTATCCTGTTCAATTTATTCTGCAGGCACTGGTCACTAGAAAAAATGATAGCAAAATAAAAGGGTTAAATTAAGGGACTCTAATCCAATACGTTGCATGTTTTCTGTCACTGTTTATAATTCCGAAGTAACTCAAGCTCCTTTATTTCTACTTGTCAGCAAATGAAAGCTTAGCTTTGAAACATCCAGATAAATTTTACAGTAACATGTATGGTGAATGCATTCTAATGTCTTTTGGCATATTTTTAGTTACTAAACTTTGACATCACTGATGACAGTAAACTAGTATTTTTTAGCATTATTCCTTAAGTCTAACAGAGCTCTAAGTTAAATCTTACCCAGTTAAGTACTATTCTTCGTTGTTATAGTAAAGTGTTCCTTGATTTTTTGATAGGAAAAGAAGATCTGGGTAACTTCAGGCTGGATCTTATCAATAAAGCATTTTCAGCAGTATAGCATCCATTAAGGGGTCAGATTAAATCCAGTGGATCTGTTTCTATGCAGAAAACTTCTCATTCCCAGTTTCATGCTGGGAGAAATAATATAATCTTACACAATTATAAATATGTACTTGATTTAGCAAATAGTCATTTAGAGATAGATTTATCAAGTCTCTCAGCAGCTAAATGCTGCTATTTTGGCACATAAATTAGCAGTCTCATTTTCTGGAATGCTGGCAGCTGCCAATTTTCAATAGGAATCATTGCATAATTTAAAATAAAATTGAATATTTCCTTTATTGTTTATATCCCCACACTGAAAGCATGACCAGTCATTAAATACCTGGTTCTAAAACCCACTCAAACTTAAATCAATTAGGAAATTTACACTGAATTCAGCTGGATGTGAGCTGGTTTTTAACAATTTCTAGATTACTTTGTAAAGGATGTACAGTCATCTTTCATTTACATCTCTGCGTTACAGCTGTAGAATGATTTTTGGATCTGGCTTTCACTGTGTAACTGGTCTGAGTAGCTAAAATCTATGACAGGTCCTACTCCTGTACTAATGGGTGGGATGAATATCACCCAGTAAGAATTTGATACATCAATAAGAGGATAGTTAATAAGTTTTTTGTATGTCATCAAGGGTTTTTTTTATCCGTATCAATAAATTGACATGAGTAAATTAACAAGCATACGCATATTTCTGTTCACCTCTTTGTAAATAAATCTAAGAGTTTATCATGTACGAAAGTTAATCTACTATCTGCATCTACAAGAAGCTATGACCATCTCCTTTTCATAACTCTTCATTATGACTGGCAGCTCTCTGGGCTCACTTTTACTCTTTGTGGGTCAATCCAGTTGGGCAGTCAAAGGAGGGGTGACAGGAATACTGCCATCTGGGTTAATATATTTAAATTACATAATAAAAGCCACAGGAAAAAAAAAATAGTGGCTTGACCTCTACCCTGAGCCATGGAAATCTGTCAGAAAAGTTCTAGGTATGTTTGAACAGCCAGAGTTCAAATTCAAACTTCACAATCTTTTTTTGCCAAACATACCTGTGGAGTAATCACATGCATCTGAAGATGTACAGTAGGAAGCTCCTTTTCTTGTTTAGCTCACCTCCCATTTGCACTTTCTTGTCAAAAATACCAGTAGGACTCCTCTTGCATGTAAGAGTAAATATTTCATTTCATTCCATATTTTATTTATCTGTTTTGCTTTTTTTGAAGAGGACTGTGTTGTGACAAATGTTTATTTTTAATGTTTTTTAGAAGTATATAATTGAGTAATCTTTGACAGTAGGGCTGATCTTGGGGTTTGTGTCCCTGGCTAGAGTTAGAAAGGTAATGATTTTCTCACAGACAACTGAAGGGATATAGAACAGCTTTTTTCCTAGGAGTGTATAAATAGATTCTTTGAGATCTTTAAACTGAATTCTGTAGGAGGTACACCAGTTTTGATGTGATACATAATAATGGATATTGGTCACTTTATTGCTCATGTTTGTTCTAAAAAACTTGTTTCTCACAAAAATGGGACTCAGAAATTTGTATTTGAAAGCTAGCTGTAGAATTAAAGAAATGGTTCTTGTTCCACTTTTAGATTTATGAAGCTGTAGTTCATGAGGTGTGTATGACACTTATTTGAAAAACTATTTTGTATTTTTCAATATCTGAAATTATGAAGACTGTGAAAACAGGTGAAACTCTGAGTTATATTAAACATCATGGCAAGCCTGCTGCCAAGATAGAGCTTTACTCCAGATTTTTCAGAAGAACAGGTACAAAGATTTATTCTGCTATTTGTTTATGTGGACCATTTGTGTGTGTATAGCTTTGTTAATAAAGGTCCTGAGTGTGTAGCACCACTGAAGTGCCCTGAGGTGCTAAAAAGATATAGTCCTTTCTTTCTACATGTGAGGAGGGTTGTCTTTGATAAAGCTTTAAGTAAGAAAGAAAAAGGAAAAAAAGAAAAACAACAGTCAAACAAATAATAAAAGAATTAACAGCAAAAAAGTCGTAACACGAGGTTTTAAATTTCAGTAATAAATGCCTTTTTTTACAATTGGTGGAGGATAATTTTTTAATTGTTCAGTTTAGTCCCTTGACAACTGGATAATAAATAATAATATATTAATTTTTTATGATGAGTATAAATCAACTCATTCAAAACAAAACAGAAACTTTCATTTCTTTTAACGTGTAACATCTCAAAAAGTTGTTTAATGTTGTTCTACTAAACTAAAACATACGAAGATGATTTCTTATGACATATAAACATTGCAAAATTTTTTTTTAAGGGTTTGCTTATAACTTCACCAAAATATTTTTAATTAATTGAACAGTAGCAATTTAAGTCATTATATTATAACATTTTCGTGGCCTGAAATGTGTGAACTGTGTCCGCATTTGGGTTTCAGATCATGACAGAAGCTGAAGTAAATACAGTGACCTCTCAGCATGATTTGTCTTGGCGTATTTATTCTCATTAGATATTTATCACAAACCTCAGGTATCCACAGATCAATCTGTGCTCTGTGGGAGTAATTTAGAAGAGATAATGGCAAACAATTAGTTTTAAGCTAGGAATTATCAACCAAAAGTATTTTAATTCCCAGAGCCTAATATTCCAATACAGGCTGTGTACTCGGGGTTTTATTATTATTTTTTTCTAATTGAAGTATTTTTTTTTTATTTTTACCTTACAATTACTATAGAGCACTTATTCTCACAGGAAAAGGAAAAGCTATGCATATACACAATATGTCATGGCTATTCTTAAGGAAAGCAAAATGTTTCCCTGAATGTTTTAAATGCCCTGACCCCAGAAGTCAGAAATCCTAAAAAGCAGAGATCCATTAAGCAATAACTGTAAGTGGCATGCTAACCTGGTCGAATTTCTGATGCAAACTAAATATTTGTGAGTGGGTTTTTTAACAATAATAATGCATATTTTCGAATTAGTAACCTAAGAATCGTGATAGTGAGTGACTATTCCTTTACATCAGCAGTTTGTTCACGGTGTTCCCACAGGTGTCAGAAAGGCAGAAGTATATAAACACCAGTTTTAGCTGGTGTTACTCAGTGAAGCCTCAGCTTTAACAAGACTCAGTGGTGGAACACAATATTGATTGTATGGATTTCTTGGACATCTTGGTCCAATATTTGCTGAATGATATACTGAATAAAGTTTCTCTATTGGGTAATTGAGACAGCTGTGACAGGGCAAATTTAACCTAGTAAATTTGAAAGGGGTCTAAAGGGCTTTTGAATATAATATAATATAAAATTACTGAATGATGGATGATAAATTCAGTTTTTTTGAAACGTTGTTTTTACCTTCTACTGGACCTGTGTTTAGGATCAAATTTCTGCATAGTGGCTTTTGGATGAATAAGAATATAGATATAAGAATATAATTTCTGTTCTATTCTAGAGTCTATAAATTTAGATGTAGTTTTGTTTCAAGGTCTCTTGCTCTGGAAAACTGATAATATCTGTGACATACTAGGAAATTAGTTCCAGCTACAAATTCATACTTAGAGATGTTTATATAATAATAAAAGCAAAAAACCTCCTAAGACTGTAAAGTTTTGATGAGCTTTTCCTTGAGAAAGAAAAATATAAGGGAGTGAGAAGTGAGGGTTTGTTCTATGCTCTGAGTGTGTCTTAGTAGAGATCTGGAAATCAAATGTAGAACACTGGTCAATAACGTGTATCCAGTTATGCCTTTTACATAACTTTACTTGCATAGGAACTTGAAACAATTTCACTTTTAAATTTTATCATGGAAATTTTGGCACTGAAAACCTCATTCAATTTAAACTATTTTACATATATGTTTAGAAGTAATTGAAAATACTTAACAAGATATCAAAGTAAGGTGAAAGCCTCAGGTACTGGAAATAATAATAATTGGAAACTGGTGTCTAGATGAGCCTTTATCAGCAACACAGAGTTGAAGAAGAAAAATCTTAAATTGAAAAATAGTTTGAAAGATTTTAAAAAATTTTAGATATGTCAATGTTGGAGATAAAATTCTCAAACTACAGAAATACTTTTAAAATTTGTAGATTTCAGTTTTATAATTATTTTCATGGCACAATTAAATTTTCGAGGTCACAATAGAGACATATTTTTGTAAGCAGAAATTAAAATGATAAGTGCTTCTATATATTATACCTCTAACCTGCTTTCTCTAGTTCTTCCTGTTGAGTTTATTGGGGTTTTTTAAATCAAGGTAAAAGAGACTGGTAGTAAAAACATACTGTAAGAGGTAAGTATGCATTTAGAAATAGCATTAGATATGGGTTGCATCACAACAATATTAAAAAAACCTGAGGAAAATAAAATTTTTCTGCACTTGTTTCATGATTTTACAGGATGTTAAATATTACTAATAGGTTATTTAATTTATATTGTGTGTTCTGCTATGGTCTACCTATGAAAATGTGCTTTGTTTCAAAATAAAATAAATTAGTAACTTAGAAAGGCCTTCCCCATATGTTAAATTTAAAACTGCCTTAATGTCTTAAGTAAGTAATCAAACTTTATTAGATCTATTCTTAATATCTGGAGGGAAGTGGCTAATCTGCAGTGCCAGGCTAGATCTCAATTTCATATTCTTGTAATACAAAAACTTGGGAACTTGACCTAGTAAGTGTCAAGAAATTGAATGCTGATTTTGAACATGAATGATGCATAATTATAACATGGAACAGATAATGTTACAATTTTAAATTGTGGCCAAATACTTTTTTGACTATTAAAACCGAAAAGTACTAATTTATTTTCATAATATGTCCCGCAGCTTCTGAGATAAATGAAAACAAAATTACAAAGACATGAATTTGCATGTTCATGGAGGATACCATCCAGTGAGAAACCTGCACTTTTTATAGCGCTCTTTTGGATTTCTTTTGGAATTTCTTTGAAGAAATTAAATTTTGAAGTTTATTAGTTAGACTGCATTAATCTCTTCTTTAGAATAGATTTTGCTATATTTTGCCATGATAGAGAAAGGGATACTGTGGAAGTCTAGATCAAATAAGTTTAAATTCAGCAAGGTCTTATCTGGAATATTATGTGCAATTACAGGTTTGCAGAATGAAAAATATTAGCTTAAACTGAATAGAGTAACGGGACTGAAAAGGGCTCTTCATATGAGAAGGAACAGTCCAGTTGTTAACCTTCTGAAAGGTTAACTGTTTATACAGTTTTCTTTCTAAAAGGTAAAAATCAAGAAACAAGGAAATAATTTAGAAAGACAATGCTGGTACAGGATCAAGTGTCTGTAAACTGATCATAAAAGTGTTAGGACTGAAAATTTTCTGAGCATTAAAAGTTTTGGAGAAACATTCACAGAAAAATTATAGCTTAAACATACTGTATTAAAAGAATATAATTCCCCTATATTAAGAGAAAAAGGTTTCTACTGTATCTTCAGGGGTTTTTTTTTTTGTTAGTGAGAATTACAGCTGCCACACACCAAGCTCAAAACAAGAGTTCTCAGGTATAAAACAGAATGTAAATGCAGCAAAGGTTATAAGTGTACTCTAAAAGTAGGCTGGTGTTACCATTCGGAGACTTCTTTCTATCAACAACATAAAATATTTTGGCTTATTCTTGCTGCTTCAGATGTACTTTTTTATTGTATTATTCTACAATGAACTTCAGGTTCACTTCTGAAACACACTGTGCTCAACCTACATTTATATCTATCTTCTAGATAAATGTCATCTCAGTATATTTTGGCAGTGACAGAAAGCAAATGAAAAGAATTTAGAATGTAACACTAAATTTATATTGCTAGGACTTAACATTTCCTCAGTTATGATGGCAGGAAGGGGCAGAAATCTGTATTCTCTGTTTTGGAAGACTGTATTACTTCACATTCCCTTAAATAATTCAGAGTAAACAAAGGCTCTGTGTCAGAATCAGAGAATCAAAGAATCATAGACCCATAGAATATGGTTGGAAGGGACCCATCAGAATCATTGAATCCAATGCCTGGCCCTGCTCAAGACACCCCAAGAGTCACACCATGTGCCTGAGAGCTTTGTCAAGACACTTCTTGACACTCTTGTCAGCCTGGTGCTGTGATCACTTCATTGGGGAGCCTGTTCTGGTGCCCAACCACCCTCTGGGGGAAGAACCTTTTTCTAATATCCAATTTATCACTCCCTGACTGAGCTTCAGGCCATTTCCTTGAGTTCTCTCTGGTCATGAAAGCAAAAAGATCAGTGTCTGCCTCTCCTCTTCCGCTCACAAGGAATTTGTACCTGCAGTGAGGTCTCCCCTCAGTCTCCTCTCCCCCAGACTGAACAGACCAAGTGCCCTCAGCCGCTCCTCACATGGCTTCCCCTCCAGACCCTTCACCACCCTTGTGGCCTCCTCTGGATGCTCTTTAAGAGCTTAATGTCTTTTTTATTTTGTGGTGCCCCAAACTTCCTCCAGGAGTCAAGGTGAGGTCATGCCAGTGCAGAGCAGAGCGGGACAATCCCCTCCCTTGCCTGGCTGGTGATGCTGTGCCTGATGCCCCCCAGGACAGGGTGGCTCTCCTGGCTGCCGGGGCACTGCTGACTCATATTCAATTTGCCATCGACCAGGAGCCCCAGGTCCCTTTCCATAGCACTGCTTTCTTGCATCTCATTTCCCAGTCTGTCCGTACATCCAGGGTTGCCCCATCCCAGGTGCAGAATCTGGCACTTGCCCTTGTTGAACTTCACAGGGTTGGTGATTGTCCATCTCTCCAATTTGTTGAGGTCTCTCTGCAGGGCCTCCCTGCCCTCAAGGAAGTTGACAGCTCCTCTCGATGTAGTGTTGTCAGCAAATTTAGTACTCCTTGCTCAGAATTCCTTCCAAGCCATTAATGAAGTTGTTGAAGAGAACCAAGGATGGAGCCCTGTGGAACCCCACTAGTGACCAGACAGCAGCCTGATGTCCCCCCATTCCCTGTCACTCTTTGTGCCTGATCCGTGAGCCAGTTGCTCACTCACGTTTATCCAGCTGTGTGCTGGACATTGTGTCCAGAAGGATCCTGTGACAGACAGTATCAAAAGCTTTGCTGAAGTCCAAAAAGATTACACTTACGGCATTTCCTAGATCAGCTGTGTGGGTTACCCTGTCATAGAAGGAAGTCTGGTTTGATAAGCAGGATTTTCCCCTCATGAAGCTGTGCTGGCTGTCATTGATGACTGAGTTGCGCTCCAGGTGTTTTTCAATACCTGTCAATCACACCCGTCGCTTTCAACATTTAGGAAACCTAATTGCTTTATTATTTCCAGAAGTCTCCTGTATTGGACATATATTACTAAATCTCAGTTTCAGTGCTATTGAATGGACTGTGACAAGATATCTCTTTAGTTTTTAAAATCTGTTCTCACTTGGTAAAGTTTTCTCAGTGTGTGGTCCTTAGATCAATCATATGTGTATTAGACTACATAAAAGTAACTGATATCATGACAGAAACTGATTTCTGTGCTTGCCAGGCTACCAGGCTTCTTAATTGACATGAAAATTCACCCTAATAAATAGGGCAGATTAGGCTGTAATAACTCCAAATTGCTGTTTCTGGTTGCTTCCTTACCTGACAGCTGTGCATATTGTATATTTTAGACGCTCTTAATAAACATTAAAGTCAATGAATAGCACCTATTTTTCAGATTAAAATTATTTCCAGAAATAATTTTATTTTCCTTCCTTGTTGGTAAATTTAAAATTGAGATTAAAAACCTTTCCAGATGGTATTATGTCATTTCAGTTATTTCTGGAAAGTTTATACCTGGCTGTGTTAGATTGGAGAACTGCATGATTTCTTTTTTGCTAATCTCATTACTAACACCACATTATTATGTTGTGTTTTGCAATGTACTTGCACTATTATCTCACTGTATAAAATATTCATTAGACAAAACTTTTCTCCAAGAATAAGGCGCCCTGTGTTCAAATAACTTTACAGAAGAAACAGAATGTGCTTCTCTTCTGCTGTGTAGGGATACCCTGACCTTACACCACCAGAACAATCCTGGCATCTTTAATGATGAGGTGTGTGAGGGTCTCATGGCTATTTTCGATTTCAAAGACTGCAGGTAAAAGTAGAATGGTGAAGTTATTGGATGTAAAACATTGGAAAACCTATTGTGAATTCAATAGAATTAAACTTTTAATCAGCATCTTCAACCTATTCAATAGCAGCAGACTACAGTGTGTCTGTCCTAACATTAGGAATACATTAGTGACTGATCTCCTGCAAGATTTTGCTTCAGGTACCTCCATAAAATGCATGGATTTGGTCAATATCTAAATAATTGATATTTGGCTTACAAAGGCTTCATTTCAATGAACGATTAATTGTGGGAGTTCTGTTATCTGTATCTGGCATATAAAAATATTGCCTTATGAAAACAACTCACCTGCAACCATCCAGTACTATTAAGCAGAATGTAGAACTGGGATTAAAGAGCAAGTCTTCTTACTAAAACACTGTTTTGATTCTGAATTTGGGGTTTTGGTGGGAATTTTTATGTGTGTGTGGTTTTGGGTTTTGGGGTTTTTTTTATGAGTGAGTCTTGTTTTAGCAATAAAGACATGGTAGATAAGAAAACATAAAGGAGAAAAAAGGAAAAGTGAGAATTATGAAAAGTCGAGACAATTGTGAAAGACATTGCTTGGATAGTCAAGCTGTTTTAAAATATTCATGAAAGAGGAACTTGTCTGTTTCATTTGCCATGCCTTATGTTTCATAGTGATTTTCATTCCTGTGTGATCAAATTGTTTTCTTTAGATGACACAGAGCATCTGATTGAAGAAAAGAAAAAAAAACCCTAGATTTTAGGCTGTAATAGAATGTAATAGAAGTGAACCAGGATTATCCGCTTCGCTCAGATAACTGCCAGCTGACACTGCCTGTGATTGCATAGAGTCTGTATCTTGGAGCATTAGCTAGAACATTACAAGCAGCAAGATCTGGTGCAGGAAGGGGAAGAATATCCCACAGCCAGTTTAATAATTTTGTTCTGTTTCTGTTCTAAGGAAATACTTTTCTTCTTTTTTTCTTCCCTATAAGAATAATACAGCATTAAAAGAATATATTAAACTGTAACCTTGCAATATAGCTAACCTTTCTCTTTTAGTTAGTGATTCCTGTTTAATGATAATATTACTATAATAAAATAATGCATAACACTACTTCTAAGGATATGTTTCATAATTATATTTCTAATATTAGGCTGGTTTAATTACCAATTTTCATATAATCTTTACTAGCATATTTCAATTAAGGGAATTTTATGTGTCCACACACATACACGTATAAATATACACACACATTTAATTAAAAAACTCTCTACTTTTAGTCAATGTAATATGCTTGGGAAATGAATAATGTATACACAAATTATATGCAACTATTGCTAAGGTTGCAGTTTTAATTTTAATTCTTTATCAGACAGATTTATTGTAAATTCAATTTGCATTTAAAATGTTTTATCTGCTGACATGAACTCTAGTTAGATTCTATTACAGATTATATTTCCATAAAGTTTCTGTTATTAAACATGATAGTTTAGGGTTTGGATTGTGTTTTTTTTCTTGGCTTTGAAACACTTAATTCCTGGATTGCTGTGTTTTTATGTTTTACATATCTAAAATATGGATTGACTCCCCATGTTTCAAACATTTTTCGAAAACTGACATTTCTGTCAGTTTCTAAAGATTTTTTAGCATGGAAAAAATATACTAGAAAAAGGGTGTCAAAAAGAATGCTTTCTATATGATAAGCACAGTGCTTTCAATAGTTAAAAGGATTTATTATTAAATTGAAGACTTGGCTATCAGTAGCTAAGATATGGGATGAACTTACACGTGTGCAGGTAGGAGTTGTGTTTGTAGTGTTCTTCTGTTCAGTTTTATTAAGCAGTCACTGGGGCAACAAAGTTTTCCAGTATTCTTTACATTCTTCCTCTTCCCTTTTTTTTTTTCCTTTGTTAACCAGTGCATGTCCCTTTTAAAGGAAAATTGCAAGAAAATTGAAAATCAAGACAGTTTAATTTTCTGTTATATGAGCGATTATTAAATGAGCAACTTGTCTGAATCTTCTGTTTCTCAGTCAAGTGATTTTTTTTTGGACCTGTCAGTAGCATGGTCTGTATATCATCTTTCTGCTATCCTGTGGAGGAAGGATCTGAACCCTTGAAAAGTCATAAAGTTGTGACTAATGGGTTGCGGGTAGGCAGATGGATTTCATGTAGGCAGCAATGTCTAGAAGTGAACAACTGTGTTCTAGTTTTGTGAATTTTTTCCATGTCATAGACTTCTAATACTATTTTGGATATTATGATCATAGGAAATCTCTAGCTTTGTTACTGAAACAAGCATTTTAGTTTTTATTGTCAGTGGCACTAATAGCACATTTGAGAAGGAGGCTCAGAAATTAGAAAGCTGAAAAACTATCACAAGCAATTACCTTATTACTCGAATTTTATTAAAAAATAAAAGAGAAGCTACAATTTTTTTACACACTGATGTTAACCTTCAAAGATAACTTTTCTCTCTTTTAAAAGGTTAAAAATTCTCTTAATTTAACATTAACACATTTGCTACTCTTCTTTCCTTTGAATATATTATAAGGATGCATTCTGTAAATTGTGACTGCATCCATATTAAAGATGTAGTTCTAGCTTTAAAATTAGAATTATAGCAATATAGTCTTGTACTTTCATTTGTTTGAAATTGCTTCAAGGTGAAATGCAATATGGGCTTTCATTTTGCATTTAGTCTTTGCCACAGAATTTGTAAAAGTATGTAAGGAAAGCTTACTTTTTCTCACTGCAAACAAATGCGTTTATGAGGACAAATGATGAATCTCATTTACTTCATAATATAGCATTGCAAAGTATTGAAAATTTCTGTTAAAAAATCCATGAAAACAAAAACTTCTTTTTTGAGGGATGGATGAAGTACACCTTTTTTCCCTATTTATAGTGACTGCCATTATTTTCTGAATTTAATATCAAGCTACTTCAATCATACTAAAATTATGATAGGATAATATGGTCATGTCAAAGCACCAGTCTTAGTCACTTCCTTTTTTTTACTTATTTATTTTTGTAAACTGGACATTCTGAGTTTTCAGTTGGATATGGTCTATTGTATCATTTTAGCTGCAGGTTTTACTATTTATTTTCCTAGCTGAAAGAATCTCATTCAAGGTGTCCTTCTGGTATTCAGAATGTATGATTTGCCCAGCTGCCTGTTGAAAATGTTACCTTCTCTGATTTGATAAGCAGAGGTACACATATGTCAGAGCCTACTGCACTCAGTCTGCCTCTTTGTACAAGCTTGTGAAATTCATGTTTACAGCTTGGATTGTCTTTCAAGTTTCATAATATTTTGTCACCTTTGAACAACATGGCAAGGAAAGATATTGATACACAAACTAAGCCCATGTCACAAGGTACTTGAGTTACTTAATGGGGGCTATGCAGTCATACCTAGAGAAGATCTTGGACTGTTATGAGCAGCACAGACCCAGTAGTGGCTGTGTCGTGTGCTGGAGTTAAAGCAGAATGCATGATCACATGTGAAATGTTAAGTACCTGGATTTACTCTACAAAGAAGTAACTGGAATGTCAGGAGAAAGAAAAGATCACCCCCATAGAAAAGTCACTAATGTCACCAAGTCTTCTGGTATGTGTTGTCTCCATCCAGGTTTGTGCAGCATTCATAAGCCTTGATTCCAGCCTTATCCATTTGATCTTGGGCAGGAAAGTGCACAGCTCAAGACCTCCACACAACACATTTCCACAAGAAATACGGAGTCCAGCTCAGGAAGCGAATCGCTGGCCTGTCAGTTCCCAGCATTGCAGCGGCTGAGGGTCCCCAGGCACACACTGCTGAACTCCCAGCCAGCCTCGAAGCCGCTCATGCACCTGGGTTGTTGAGCAGGAGCTCCCTGAAGGGCTGTGTGACCCCAGAGCTGGCTGGCTCCATCGTACTGCACATCTGTAGCACTCACCAAGTTGTCCAGGCTACTTATTTCAGCAACATGCAGTGAAATATCTGTTTTGGTGGGGGTTTGGTGTGAAAATAAAATGTAAAGTAATATTTACATTTTGAACACATATTTTTCCAGTAAAACCTGCAGAAAGCTGCTAACAAAAACCCTTTTCAGTGAGGCTTCTTTTACTGAAAACCTTTATTTCTGTCTGCTAAGAAGATTCACTCCTATTAATAACTCCCCTCTTAATGAAATTCTTTTTAAGATTTCTTTATCAAATTATTATAATTTGATAAAAATGAATCTTTCTTTAATATGAGGGTTTACCACCACTATCACTTCCTTAGAATTTGATTTCGAGTGTGTGATCAATCTATACTCATCCTGGAGAAAATGTAGAAGGTAATTCAACTGATAATGTGGAAGAAAAATGTCTTTGGTGTTTACTAAAATTTAGCAAGAGCTTTTTAAATAACAGTCCTCTGCAAGGAGAACTTAAGTCTTAAACATAAAACTATTCAACATAAAGTTTTTGGAGCAGCAATGCTCTTGGTGTGTTTTCCTGTGGTGATTTTTTGATCCATAATATTTTTTGGCTATAAAATTTTGATAACCTGTCATGTCCTCAGAAATAATTATCTGGTTCTTTTGAAGAGCAGTTTAGATTATGCTTTTCTCAAAATAGTAGCTATCACTGTACTGAATTCAGATGTTCTGTTCTGTAAGGGAAAATCCTGTATATCATCATGCACACGCATCAACTGTATTTAAAAGCTTGTATGTCTTCAGCCGTAATTTTTGCTACATTGCCTAAGTTGCTCATTTATTCTAGTTTAAAATATAAGCCAGACGCAGATCTATGAAATATCCATCTGAATATCTCTGGAGTTTTGTACTCATTCTCCTCAGTTTCCTTTGAAGAATTATCCCAAAAGGAACTTTTATATGTACAGCAATCTGAGAAGTATTCACACCCACTTGTGGCGTGTAATTAATTTTCTTATTTGCCTGCACCCTTAAAGCAGGAAGAGGTTTGCTGCCACTTTCATTGTTGTTTCTTTTTGTGTAACAACAGGGTTTGGAGATTGGTTATTTTGCCTTATGGAAATGTTAAATGATCCTTTTTAAAATAAGATGTGTCATTTTTTTTCTATGTTGAAAGCAAACTCAATTATAACATTAAAAACATAACATCAGCATTCACCCTTTTCTGAAAATTATATCAAATTGGGGTTTTAAAACAATCCATTGATTTAAAAGCTAAATTTGATCTCACTATAATTTTTCTAATAAAAAGCTAAATTTTTAAGGACCTTAAAAAGTCTGTGGTTGAGAGCTGAGCAGCCAAACAAGCAATCAGCAATTCTTTCACAAAAGACATTTCTAAAACTTTTCTAACCTGTTTTCATCATTGTCATATACCCCAATGCCTGTTTTCTCCAAACTCAGTGATTGATCAGTCGAGTGTTTTAATTTTGAATTTTAAGAAATGTTTTCCTTTCCAAGCTGGACACCACTGCTATGACTTTTCCTGACACAACAAAACACAATATAATCTTTTGCCCCAGAAAAAGAAAAAAGTGTAATTAAAACTGCTTCATTCTAAGAACTCTTATGCTGTCATTAGTGACGAGGAAAGACTAAACAATCATGTCAAGTTTGAAACTCGGCTCTTCAGAGAAAGTTGTTTTGATTTTTCAACACCAGCATTACAGGGTGTTTAGGTATTAAAATAGTGTGGTGAATAAAATATCATGGCACAGTAATTTTAGAATGCATATTTGATTTCTTTGGTCTTTTATACTTTTCAAACAACAGTGATTTTAGGTTGAGATTTCAAAGGACATTGTTTTAATACTGTGTTTTGGTACCAGAAAGTAAAAGCATTTAACTTCAGTTCATGCAACTATTTTGGACTAGGATGTTACCAACACAGAATGATGTGACTGAAACTTTAGACCATTGCTCTTCAACCTGCTGCCTGCCATCATTTTTGGTGAAAATCTGTTTCAAGTGAAATTGATGTGATTTCTACCAGTACTTTAAATAAGACAAGGATTTTTTTTTCTTGACATCTTTGAAGAACTGTACTGGCAAAAGCTCTGGACTTATAGTTAACTGAGGAGGTATAAGATGTGGTGTTCTTCCCGAGCACTTCTGAGAGGCAAGGGAACTCTAAGCAAGTGTGGGATAGACCTGCACCAGTAAACCATTGCTGAATTTAAATGTCATGCATTGGAGAAGCTTCTCTTTTTAAAACTTATCCACAGAATTTAGCAAAACACATAGAAACTAAAATTTCTGTATAATCTTGCAAGGGTCCTGGGCATCATGGTATTCTGTAGGATCAGGGGATGGGGGTTGACTCTCTGTTTATTTTTAGCTGTGTGTTATCATGCATTAATGCTTTGAAAATAAAACAAAGAAATTTGAGCTGAAATAAGTTATAATTAGGAAAATATATTCTCACAATAAGAAGCCATAGTGGAGGAAGTCTTTGTGGCTGCAGAGCCTTAGACTGGAAGGAATTAGAAAAGAATACAGTGATGTAAGAGTACAAAATAAATAAGAGGGGAAAGAATGAGATTTTGAGAGCCAGTGAAGTATTCATAAAAATAAATGTATGGTGGATAAAAAACATGTAAGCAAATAAACTCCATGTTCATTACATTGTAGTGAAAGATGAGATA
Source organism: Ptilonorhynchus violaceus (assembly GCA_013397565.1). NCBI lineage: Eukaryota > Metazoa > Chordata > Aves > Passeriformes > Ptilonorhynchidae > Ptilonorhynchus > Ptilonorhynchus violaceus. The sequence goes on along the minus strand of VZRJ01010184.1, from coordinate 310,436 downwards.
GAGACTGGAAAGTGGTGTCTTTCTTTGCTGAGGAAACTGAGTACTTCTGATGTGCATCCTGAATTCAGAGAATTTTTTTCTGCTGGGTTAGAACAGAAAACCACATGACACTCCATTAGGTAATTTCTGGCTGTCTACATCAGTAGAAAGTTGCTATTCATATTTCTTGCCCATTTTTAAAATTCAACTGAAAGCCATGTACCAATTTCGTGACCTCCAACAAATATGGTAGGTTCCATGCAGTCCTACCCAACTCCTCTGCAAACCTCTAACGTCATAGCACGCGTGTCCAGACGTCTTTCCCTGACTTTAACATATAGATTTCGGTTTCTAAAATACAGGGTGTTCACTCATGGCTCTATAGATCTGCTCACTTGAAGTGTCCCCAGTAGGGAAATTTTTGTAGAGTGTGTTAGAAACAAAAAGCAAAAAGGCCTCTCAGAACTTAAATCAATGTATTTGGCAACTAATTGAAGCATGCATGTAAAAACAGTGCATGCTGCAAACTTTGTAGTTCTTGGAGAGCTGTTTTTTAATTTTCATCACAAAAAGTTAGGATTTTGATTTCCTTGGAGTGTAGATATCTTACGCAGACAACATTTTGAAGCACTGATTAGTTGACAGAGGAGAGTTCGGTTTATCCTTTTGTCATAAAAGTACTTTCTGTGATGGTGGGGGAAGGAAGCATTTTGTATTAGAGTCTTTACTGCTAAAGATGGCAACTAATAAAGCAAATACAAAATATCTCAAGATTTAACTGTCCAAGGAGACTTAACTTTGCAAGACTTTTAAGAATTTTGGGCTTTTACAACAATGATCATGTCCCAGTGATCATGGGCCCATCTTTCCAGCCTGTCAAGGTCCCTCTGGATCACATCTCTTCCCTCTAGAGTATGCACCACACTTCTCAGCTGGGTGCTTCATCTACAGACTTGCTGAGTGTGCACTCAATCCCACTGTCCATGTCCCTGACAAAGATGTTAATTAATACTGATTCCAATACGGATCCCTGGGGCATGTTGCTCTTTGCTATTCTCCACCTGGACATCAAACCATTGACTGAAATCTTTGAGTGTGACCATCCAGCCAATTCCTTATCAACTGAAAGGTCCACCCATCAAATTTATGTCTCTGCATTTTAGAGAGAAGGATGTTGTCTGGCACAGCATGAAATGCTTTGCACAAGTCCAGGTAGATGATGCCAGCTGGTCTCCCGTACCTGCCAATACTGTAACCCCATGTGCTGGTTTGGCTGTAAACCAGCAGGGGAAATTAACCCCACACAGAATACCTCGAGAGATTTTAGGTCAAAATTACAATTTTAATAAAAAAAAAAAAAAAGAAGGTTAAAATAAATGCAGTAATACAGAAACATGGGCTTAAACAAATCGACGGAGTCACGGTACAGCCTGACACCCTGTTGACCAGGGTGGTGGCTGTGCAGTCCTTTTAGGCACTGGTCCTGCAGAAAGGCCTGGTAGTCCAGTCCCGGTAGTGGAGTGGAGTAGCTGAGTCCAATTCCGAGGAGTGGAGTGGAGTCGAGAGTCCCGTCGAGAGCGGAGTCCCGTCGAGTCAAGGGTATCTTCTCCCATCCAAACCCCTTGTTTTATGCTGTGTTTCTTGGCTGGCACCTCCCCCAGGGGTGGGGACTTTCACAGTGGAAGAGGATCTTCCCGATGTTCTATTGGTTGCTTCGGTAATGAGCTTGGATGAGCCCTGGGCTCCTCCGAGATGGTCCCCAGGGTTCTCAGAGATGATGCGGGGTCCTCCGATGATCCGGGGTCGGGCTATCAGTCAGGCTGGGTGGTGCTAATGGGCCATTAGCTGAGATCAGATAATCAACTGGGTGGTGCTGATAGGCCATTAGCTGAGATCAGATAATCAGCTGGGTGGTGCTTCCTGTCGGCCAGAGTGCTTATCTCAGTTGAGATAAGGAGTCCCAGGTGTGTAATTATGAAATTTGTCCAGCTTTTGTGGGTGGTAATAGAATATATAACTAACCCAGGACACCCCATCATAGAAAACCACCACATTTGACAGACACAATTTTCCCTCAGTGAAGCCGTGTTGGCTGTCACAGATGCCCTCTCTGTTTTCCATGTGCCTTAGCATAGTTTCCAGGAGGATCTGCCTCACGCTCTTGCAGGGCACCAAGGTGAGACAGACTGATCTGTAGTTCTCTTTTTTGCCTTTTTCATTTTTATAAGACTATAGCAAGTCTCACCAAGGCAGTCTGTGGGTATAAAAACCTTTTCCACTCTGGATATAATTTTTCATTTCAGAGAAAGAAAAGCAAAACCAAGAAAGCTTTACTTAAATTTATCATTGTGAAATTACATCCAAACACAAATTTCAAATCTGAATTAAAAAAATACAGCAATGCAAGAAGTAAATATTTGTATGAAGTACCTTAAAATGTATGATGATAACATAGAATCATGAAATTGTAGGCTGGAAAAGACCTTTAAGGTCATCGAGTCCAACCATTAAGGTAACACTGCCAAGTTCACCACTAAACCCTGTCCTTAAGTGCCACATCTACACATCTTTCAAATACCTCCAGGAATGGTGACTCTACCACTTCCCTGGTAGTGGTAGAGTCCTGGGCAGCCTGTTCAAATGCTTGATCACCCTTTCAAAGAAGAATTTTTTCTTAATATTCAATTTTAACTTCCCCTGGTGCAACTTGAGGCCATTCCCTCTCATCCTATCACTTGTTACCTGGGAGAAGAGAATAATGCCTACCTTGCTACAACCTCCTTTCTGGCGGTGTAGAGTGATAAGGTCTCCCTTGAGCTTCCTTTTCTCCAGACTAAACAACCCCAGTTCCCTCAGTCGTGCCTCATAAGACTTCTGCTCCAGAACTTTCACCTGAATGTAACAGAAAAAGAGGAACAGATGAACTGGTACCAGATGCAGAGTAATACTATTTAAAACTAAGCCCTTGTGACCACAGCAATTTAAAAATTGGGGAACTATTATTGGTAGTCAAGGAATATAAAAAGGAAGTGGTCAAAAATAATGAAATAAAGATTAAAAGCAGTGTAGGAAGCCACACTGGCTTTGGCAGTCTCACTGTAAAGTTGTCACTTAACATCTAATCCAACAAAACTGATGCCAGAGGGAGTTTGCTGTGAAGTTCAATGAATATAAAATAAAGTTCTAAATAAGTCAGTTTAAAATTATAACCACATTGTAACCACATTTTCTCTTTCCTTCCTTTAATGTTCTTTAAACATTTTCTGTTTTAAAAACTGGACTATGACTCCTTAGCAGAAGCATCATATTCTTGCATTTCAAGAGATCCCCTTTGCATTTCATTAGTATTCAAAAAAGTTGTGTGAAACATTGTACTTAATTTATATGGATGTATGCCCAGTATATTCTAAAAATATAAAGCTTTCAACAAAGAACCATGCATTCAGCAGGTTTTCGTAGTTTAAGAAAATCCATTCAAATGAGACAAAACACAAATCAAATAAAATTCTGCATAAACTAGCTTTAAAATACGTATCAACTTAGACCCAAGAATTAGTGCTATTTCATAATATTAAGCTTTACCAGAATATGCCCCCTCTAACCTATGTGATTAAATGACAGCTTATTCCCATCTCATATTAACAAAACACGGGGTGGCTAAGCTTTAAGTGTTTATTGATGCTTTACAGTTGCAGCTGTAGCATGCAGTAAAAATTATATATGACTCTCTCTTTTAAAACATTCTGTCTTGGCAAAAAGCGGTAGTCCCCTCCATATTTATATTTTATCCATAATAAGAAGATAGTAATCCTTTCTGGGCATGAGAAAGCGTATAATTGAGCATGCTTAGAAATCCAAACTAGTGATGTTTAGGAATTAGTTCTTAAGGTTCAGTTCATTATGCAGCCATAAAGAGCAAAGACCAACTGTTACTCCAAATATGTGGTAATACAAAACAGATGTTATAGTACCAGGGAGGACTGTACTTCAAATTTGTTTTAATTACTCTTGAGTGCACCTTCTAATGACAAATCTTGTTTGCTGCTCCTCATTCTGAGTAGAAGCCATACCACCTAGTCAGTTTTGGATGCATCATTAGGCTGAAATCTTGCTGGTTCTAAAATCCATCAGCCCAAGGCCAAATCAGTTTTGGCCCCCAAGCCTTCAAAAAATAAATGTGAGCTGAAACAGTTTTTTCAGCAAAGAACCAACCATAAAGATTTTCCCACGTAAAGTGTGGTTTATTCATCCATCCCCAGTTATATAATCTATAGAAAAAAGAGATTTAAACCAAAAAATACAGAATACATACATGTCGTACCTAAACTGAGATACTTCCTAGTATGCTTTTGACCATTCCTTTTAGACCAGTTTATCCTGTCTTCCTTGATTAGATTGACTGTGCCATTCAATAGACTGCTTTCAACTCAGCCTTTAGCAGGTGTCGGGCTGAGGTTTATTTCATGCCCCTCATGTGGCAATGTCATCTTTGACATTGCTTTGCCTATTTTTTACCTTCCTTATTTTATTCAGTTTTTTATATTGAAGCAGGGTTGTAACATGTAAGTAAATACATGTATGCAGCATTCATATAAACGTATGCTCAAAGTTGTCAATCTCTACAGAAATAGTTTAGTCTTTTCCTAGAAATTTGAGCTATTTAGATTAAAAATAAAAGGAAACTAGGTCAAGAACATCTAAATTTAAATAACCAAAATAGTATATCCAGCTAATAATGAAAAGTGACTGTTGACATCAGTGCTATTACTGCTATAGGTAGGGATATTTCTTCCCCTGTCAAGATTAAGATTACTGTTTCATGGGAGAAAAATTTTAAAGTAGTAAATTTTCTAAAAGCTGTAAATATATTGATTGAAGTGTAATGAATTTAAATAAATTTAAACTCCATGAAAAATGGAGTTCCTTTTTTACAAACCAGAAATTATGTGTTATGATATGCTGGGTTGCTCACACTGAAGTCACTGACATCTCATAAGCATCATAATTAAATCATTAAATTGTTATGACCCCCAGGCAATGGTATTGGGATCAGTAGTGTTTAATATCTTCAGCAATGACATAATGGGATCGAGTGCACCCTCAGCAAATCTGCAGCTGACACTGAGCTGAGTGGCGTGGGTGACACATCTGAGGGATGTGATGCCATCCAGGGGGACCTGGATGAGCCCAAGAAGTGGCCAATGAGGACTTCATGAGGTTCAACAAGACCAGGCAAGATCCTGAGCCTGGGGCTGGGCAACCCCTGGGATCAGTCGAAGCTGGGGGATGAACAGATTGAGAGCAACCCTGCCTGGAAGGATTTGGGGGTGCTGGTGGATGAGAGGCTGGACATGCCCCAGCCATGTGCACTTGAGCCCAGAAAGCCAAATGTGTCCTGGGCTGCATCTAAAGCCCTGTGGGCAGCAGGTGAGGGAGGGGATTCTGCCCCTCTGCTCTGCTCTGCTCTGGTCAGACCCCTCCTGCAGTGCTGCATCCAGCTCTGGGGTCCCCAGCTCAGGAAGGACATGGACCTGTTGGAGTGAATCCAGAGGAGGCCACAAAGATGATTAAAGGGCTGAAGCACCTCTCCTATGAAGACAGACTGAGAAAGCTAGGATTGTTTAGCCTGGAGAAGGCTCCAGGGAAAGCGCATTGCAGCTTTTAGTATTTAAAGGAGGCTTAAAAGGGAAGAAAAATTTTAGTAGAGATAGTGCTAAAGGAGAAGGGATAATGTTTTTAAACCAAAAGAGGTTAGATTTAAACTAGTTATAAGGAGGAAGGGTTTTTTGCTATGAGGCTGGTAAAACACTGGAACAAGTTGCCCAAAGAAGTGGTAAATCCTCCAAGGTCAGGCTGGACCGGCGTCTGAGCAACCTGATCTGTTTGAGGAGGTCCCTGCTCACTGCAGAGGGGTTGGACTAGATGACGTTTAGAGTTCCTTTTCAACACAAAGTATTCTATGTTTCTATGATTCTATGATATTTAGAAATTCATGGATGAATAAAAAATACTAATAAAATATGAAATTTCTGAAGTAGAACTGATATTTTATTTTATTAATGTTACAGTGATATTTGACAAAGTAGATTCAGAGATAAACTTTTTTTTAAAAGGAAAACATGAGCATAAATAAGAAACCCAAATCATCAATACAAATCCTCAGAGTTTCACAATATCAAATGCAAATTTTGCTGATTGGGGAAAATAATGTTTATATATGCATAAGCAAATGTAACGTATGTATTTATGCCAAGCTTCATGTTATCTTATACAACTATAAAACTATTTCAGTTTTATTCTAGGAGTGGAATCCAACGTATCTCCCATAGCTCATTGTAAATCAAGAGATGTTTGTTCATCAGGGAAACAGCTGTTCACAGCTCTGTGGCTGTTTTCTGAACTGCAACTCCCACGAACCGTAGCAATAACATTGCAAACCCAGTGTTTCTGGTTTTCCCTTTATTCACAGAAAGAAAAACATTTTCTGTGGAGCAGATAAAAAAGGAGCAGAACCATCCTTTGACAAGGACTAATAACTGACTAATTTCATCATATTGTAAAGAAAGGAGGTAGAAATTCCAGTCATGAAAGCTGCATTGTGTTTTGTTCCTCTGGCTTTCTCAGATATGGATTGATTTCTAGAGAAGTCATGCTGAATGCATTTGCAACAGAGGACTGAAATGTGAGACAGCAGATATTACTTCAAGGAATACACTATTGAAACAGATACTCTAGCAGCTAATATGTCAATAGCATACTGCAAGATCACAGTTGTCTTGGGTGGGAGGATGGCAGTCAGCTTTGCTATTTCTAGGTCACAATTGTTCCCATTTATGTAAGTTTAGAACAGCATCCTAGGAGACACCTTGACAGACTGACTTGACAAACTGCTCCTTGGCGTGGCCTGTCAATATCAGCACAGTCCCTGTAGGGCATGAAGGGACAAAGCCGAGGATTTCCACATGCCATCACTCAGCTGCTTCATGTCCTGTGTTAGAATTAAGCTCCCTTGCGTAACCTCAGCCTCTGCAAAGTAAAGCACTTGATTCCCACTGCCTCTTACCTTATCTTGTAGTCTTTCTACATCGCCACACTTAGGAGCTTCCCTAAGGATGACTTAAGAAACTGTTTTGTCCCTGAAGGGATATCGAGGGACCCAAAATGGAAGACGAAAAATGTGGAATGCAAAGACACCCTTGTTTTCCCTCTCGCCTTCAATTTCTTGAATGGAAGGACAGAAATGTGTGGGAAGTAACCTTTTTTCAACTTATTTTTTCACTTAGCAAGGGAAGTGTTTCAGCGATAATTGATAATAAATGAGGAAGACTATGAATAAATTATAAACATGCAAAAATATTAATAAAATTATTTGGAAATATTATAATTTATTTAAATACCAAATCAGGGTTGTACTGTCACTACATATAAAATTAAATGCTTGTGTTGTATATAAAGGTGACCCTGTTTTAACTCTTTGTATTTTTCACGTGTGATGATCTCTTATATATCCTCTAGCAAGGAGGACTGTGAGAAGTTTCAACCTAGGGGACTACATTAGTTCCTAGTTTCAGGTTCAGTGAAGAGGAGGAAGAGGAAAAGGAGGAGGAAGAAGAGAAAGAAGAGGAGGAGGAGAAGGAGGAGGAGGACCATGATGTCCCTAGAGAAGACCTGGCATGACTGGAACAAGGCTGTATTTCCAGAAGAGAGCCACACTCTCTAATCCCTGTGGCATCAGCCTTTCTGTGCCCAGGCAGGCAGTGACTGTGCAGCTGATGAATACAGGCAGATGGAGGCTGCTTTCACCAATCATGCCAGAGCCTATGTCAGTAAAGAGAAATTATACTAGAATGAAGGCTTAAAATGAAAGGAGATACATAATTAAAAAGTTGAGACTCCTTATCATCATGTCATTTTAACCTTGTTCCATTAGCAAAAATAAAATAAGTCACTCAAGACCAACTGTATTTGAAAGAGTCTATTTTAAACTTGTTCCAAATTGCCTCTGAGCTTATAATAAGCTGTACTGGTTTTTACTGACAGTAATTTTTTGTTACTATGCTTTCTGTACTGATATATTGTATTAATCCCTTGTATATTGAGCTAGAGAACTAAACTTATTATGACTTCCAATTGATGTAAATGTAAATATACTAAACAAGTTAATAAATATCCTATTTCCCCAGTTTGGTTTTTACTCTTATATTCCAAATCATTGCAGGCATTTAAAGAGATTGCTGTCCTGCAGACACACTAGAGGTAACTAAAAGAATTGAATAACTTGTTGGAGCAGTATGAAAGTCTTTGCTGCTTTCACACATGGTTCTCAGTAGGAAAAGGTACAGCTCATTACCAAAGAGACAGAGTTACTGCTCTTTGTGGTTAGGACCAGGGAACTCATTGGAGTTTGATGAAACTATAAATGTCAGATCTTGGTTTAGCCGTGGCTGTTAGAAACCTGTATAAATATTTTCAGGGTGGAAATTCTAGTGGACCTTGTTTGTAGGGTATGCTAAAAGGCCCTCAATTATGTCATGACTGAGGGGGAAAATGATGCTATATATCATGACCTGATCGTTCTCCTACAGCTCCTCTGATGAAAACAACTGCAGGTTAGTTTTTAGAAATAAGCCGAATACACAAAAGTTTTCTCTTAGTGCTAACATGGTCCTCAGTGAAGATAAAAATTATAATGTACCTTGTTCTGTAAGGTGCTTGTACACTACCTATATAATTCAACAAATAAACAAAAGGACTACAAGATTTGAGATTTAAAGTCAGTAGGAGAGTTATGCTCTCAGCCTGGGGAGAGGGGGGCAGAGTAGTTTGATTTTGGAGTTCATACAAGTAGGTAAGCTCAAAGGACTGTATGATCAACATTTTATTCAACATCTTAGGTCACTTCCTTCTTGAAACACCTACTGTTGCTAATCTTCCCAACAGGGAATTTCACACAGCCCAGTGAAGGTACCACAAAAACCACCCCAAAAAATCAAATAAAACCAGAAGGACAAGAGTAGACCAACTGTTCATTCTGGATCCTAAGATGACAGGGCAACAGAAGATCCATTGCTCTGTCATTGGATTAAAACAGACTGTTGGATTTCTTTCAAACCACTTTCTAATTTCATTAAAGTAAATTGTATGCTCTGTAGTGCTGATGCGTTCAACCATTGTTGGAGTAGTATAATATAAATTCTTTAAGCCTTTGATGACATTTTTCTGGTTCCATTTTAAAATTGTTTTACTTAATCACCTTTTTCATCTCTAAGATAAGTGTGGAAGGTGGGCTGTATTTGTGAAAATGAAGGAAGTGAAAGTGACTGAGAAAATTCAGTGAAAGTTACCCTCTTTCATAATTTTGATGAAAGTTCTCTGAAGTTGTCTGGAGCCTGCTATAAATACATGAATCTTCCATGCTTTATTTTTAAAATCTTGCCTCTAGTTTTTCCTAAACTGAAATTCTCAGACTTTGCACGAAAAAAATCTTTTTCAGATAAGCTCTGATTCTAATGGAACTTGTAAGAATAGTTTAGGTAAGGCAAAATTTGCTATCAGAAGCAACATAGCAAGCAAACATTATTGAGTTTTTCTGATTGTCAGATAGAAGGATAAGTGTCTCTTACTTATTGCTGGAAATAGGTACAAAACTATTACTCAGCTTACAGCTGGATTCAGCGGTTTGGAGGAAAATAAATTTTTTAGCAACTTTTCTTTATTAAAAAAAATCAAAGAGTATTCTTGCATAATTCAAGTAAGAACTTCACTTGTATGCTATTTCTCCTTGTTCATTTGATCAAAAATCTTGGGGCTGATAACAGCTATTGAAAAGAAGATCTTCATATTAACAACAGAATTATCTGTCTTTGAAGAGGAAATATTTTAACTTGTCAAATATTTTGGTCAAAGAACAAAAACTTTGAACAAGATCATATTCAGCTTCTTGGCTAGAGAGAAACATTCAAAATTGTTTAATATTAGGGACCAACCAATAGCAGAGATAATGTTGGCGAGTACAGTGTAGTGTAGCAATGGTGTCAACACCTCATTGCACTGGCACAGGTTTTCCACCTTATTTCAGAGTCAAGAAAAGCAGTTTCAGGTATTTATGGTGCCATCATGTGGAGATTTCTGAGCATTGAAGAGGTTGAATTAGAAGACCTTTATTAGAAGAAGAAAAGGAAATTTGGACCCCAAATTAGCGCAGGTAAGCTTGACAGGTGCTTGTATTTAAGAAATCTTAGCTCATTTCTGAGTTGCCAAACTTCTGATCTGCTTGCTCTCCTTAGGTATCTTCTCATGACAGTCACACAATCCACCAGGACTTACATATTTTAATTTTAAAAAAAATGCCTGTGAATTTTTTTTCTCAAGTGGGAAAGAATATAATTTCATCTTAGACTAACATAGATGAAGAAAAATAATGAATGAAAGCTAATTTGACATAGTTAAATAAACATAAATTATATATTTTTTTCAAAGCCTTCTTGCTTTTCCCTGGACAAGGTAGTCTCAAGTTAAAGTTATGCAGCAACGTGCAGGCTGGCAGGTTTTCTGCAAGTACACTACAAAGTCTAGGCCAAAGTTGCAAGTATCCAGGCTTATATGGAGGGAGACAATCATGCTCCTTTGTACATAATCTTAAAAAAAATCAGAAAAATATTTGTCTAATAGTAATTTTAATTTGATTTTAATCAAATTTTTAATTTGATTTTTTTTCCATTTTTTCAAGGACAAACCATTTAATCTACCTATGAAGAGACTGAAGTAGGTCACTTCCTTTTTCTCCATAGATTGAAGATGGAATATTATAATAGTTCCTTTTAATTCTACATATGTTGGCCTGCACAGATGCTGTGATTCATCGTGTGAGCCTATTTATGCTCTTTTATTTTGCTGCGTAGGACAAGTTGTTCTTTATCAGTTCTTTTATGAGCATCCCATTGAATACCTCTATGCATGCAGAATGCCACATCCTTTCCTAAACCTCATTTTCTGTCTTTCTCTAAGGAAAAGGAAAAAATGAGGCCCCTAAACCTGCACTAGATGTTTTCCCAGTTTTCTGTTCAAAGCATTTAATTGTCCTAGTCTTTCTTTATGGAACATAGTACTCGGTCTTCTGCTGTTTCAATGAAGAAACCTCTTGGTTGCTACAACTGGTGTCTCAACAGCTGATCATCAGCTTTTTAGATCTCTGTATGAAATAATTTGGTTTTGAAAATAGCAAGTTGTCCTTCCATTTGGAGTCTAGGTTTGAGAATCAGGACTTCTTTTTTTTTTTAAGTGTGCCTACAAGAAATTTATACCATGAATATAAATGTGGTGGGGTTTCTTTCCTGTAGCACACTTACACTGTTGTTAAAACGTAACCTCTTACACAATTTAATCTGTCTAAAAGGTTAACCTGGATAAGTTCTAGGCATGTTTTTTATGATTTCGCATTATTGTGGAAAAGAATGCCCTATTTTTATCATTAAATATTTCATTTGCCCGTTTTGATTTTAAAAGAGTGATCAGTTATTTAGTTTATGGATTTAGTTTGTAAAATTCTGTTATTGAGGCTCAGCCTGTGTGAAAAATGTTAGTAACTACAAATAGGTTATCAGGAGATGAAGATTTATGTAAGAGGATGTCAGGCAATAATTTTATCTTTCTGAATTTTTTATAGAGTTTTGGTGGAGTGATAGATGGGCCTTGAGTGGACTCTACAGGTATTTCTGTATGCCTTACTGCAAATATGTTTTACATCAATCTCCAATCTCTTTTCCTCCAGGGTGTTGATTTTCAGGCTTGTAGCCAAAATGCTGAGATAAGAGGTAGTATAGTATGTGGTATTAGAAAATTGTTGTTGCCTTGTGAAGGGAATCTAGGGAATGGAGGAATTGTATACGGACAAAAATAAATGCAGGAGATAAATTGCAAAGTAAACCGCTAAGAAAGTACAAATGATCAGGAAGAGAAAGCAAAATATGTGCAATGAATAAACCCAACAAGACTGTTTGTTTGGGAAGGACTCGTTACAAGTAGGTAATAAGTTCTAGTCGGGCTACATCTTAAAATCCCAAACCTGCCAATTTTTCTCCTCGGTACATATTATTCTTATTTAAGAGAAATGACCATCGAGTCTAATGGGCCTCTTAGAAGTTACATACAAAAATTATTGTAAAATTACTTCTTAGCCTTGGGTAACAAGAAAAATTTCCCAATTTTACCCAATATGGGTAACTGTAGTACTTAATGAACTTTAGTACAGACAGTTGCTGGTCTGTGTGACTTTATGTTTTGCAGGGTTAGTATTCTGGTAAAAATACGGGATTTGTAATGGAAGGTTTGTAGTCAGCTGGAGAATGCACTACAAACATTATGTTTTCTGGCAGTCTGAGACTTGAGGAGGGAAGGCAGTTTCCTTTTGACCTTAATTTATGTGCTGATAAAATTAACTTTGGACAGACAAATGTTTTGCCTTTCAAATTAGATCTGTGTACTCAGATTTGCATCAGCAACCCAGTTACAAATGCAATGATGAGACACTTCCAAACTTGTCTTAAAATATCCAATCAAATTTCAGCTCAAGTCAGTGTCTCTTTCAAACTACAGAAGAAAGATTCAGTAGTTTTTTGACACTATCTGGAAACAGATAGAGTTCTTGAAGAAATATAGGGAGCAGCAGGGAAGATTCACTTTTTTCAGGAAATTAAGATTAATTTCCTAAAAGGTTGCTAATGTTAAATTATGCTTATTTTATCAGTGCTTTTGATTATACTTGTGAACAACTGCTAGTGATAAAGCTCATAACCTAAATGTTTTATAAACCATCAGCTTTACTGAATTTGGATAGATAAATAGAACCAAAATTGGGAGACAAATGTGTTAGGCGGTGATTAAACATTGCTGTTGCACTTTGATGTTTAGATTGTGTTAGTACATCCACAGTTACAGGTGGCAGTGGCATGAACATAAACACAGAGAGATGGTCATAGACACAGGGCTGAAAGTCCAAAATATGAGAGCGGCACATTAATGAAAAAAAAAAACCATATAAGGAGAACCAAGAAAAAGTTAACTAGTCTGGTTAATATGACATATGATAGAGAAGGTAAATAGTCTTATATATGCCAATGAGGTTTACAGACTTTACAGCTAACATATTCCAGACTTTCTCTGTTTTGGAGGGGAAGGAAAAAGAGAAAACAATCAAACAAAACCCCAACAACTTGTTGACTACATAAGCTAAACAAATGCCTTTTTAAAGAAAGGTTTATTATTCAAATTAAAATTTCAACTGAGCAGTCTGTCAGAGGCTGCCAGAAAGTTTTATCCCAGTCATACCTAGTGAAAGTAAATACAAAATTACTGCTGAAGGTTATAGGACTGTTCTGGGCTCAGAGCACAAAGAGGTCAGAGATTACAGAAATACATACTGTGATAAGCAGAATTTTTTTACAGCACTGATGCTCTCGGTAATGAAAAAGTAACAGCCAAATCATCATAGAATCACAGTAAAAGCTGAGCACTGATGTGGGTTTTTTGTTCCTTTAAGGCAAATCTAGGGATAAACTGAATTTCTAGTAAGTGGGGGTGTTTCTACTATTGTTATTATAATTACTCTTGTTTACTTATGTGGCATGAGTTGGTTTTCTGACACAGCACAGATTATGTACACCTTGACTTGCAGAAACAGATCATCTTTGTGGGTAGGAAGAGAGCAATATGGAGGCCCTTAACCAACATTTTTCAGTTGCAAACCACTTCTTGTTAAAATTTGCCAATGCTATTAAGTGCTGTAGACTGATTTTTTACATTACTGGAAATTAAGGAGTGAGAAAATAAAATTGATTTAAAAAATTTTCCATGTGACACAACATTTCTTTCAGTACTGTTCTTTTTACCTTTCTTTTCACAGAAATATCATTTATAGGCATTCCACCCTTGGTGTAGCAATAGTTCTCATCTGTATTCCCTAAATAATTATAAAAAAATTCTCAGGTTTGACAGAGATTTAAAAGGAGTGTTCTATTTTTCATAATTCTCTACCTGTGTTCTTATCATAAAACAGCATTTAATTCTGCCTTTTGACGTTTTAGTTCTTTTTTAAGTCTCAAGAGACAGTTACCAAGTTTAAAATGTCTTCCCATATTTGTCATAATAAAAAAATATCTAAAGCAATGAGAATTTTAAGTTATTTTGTAAGACTGTTCATGGGTGAAAGGAGTGTGATAAGTCATAATCATAGAATCACTATGGTGTCTGCTACATCACAGAATCTGGCAGTGGTCAGCACTGTCTATAATGCTCATAAAGGCACTAGCCCAGCCCTAAATACCTTGCAAACTCCATGGAACAAAATGAAAGAAAGCTACGAGAGAACAATTTTCAATATGAAGAACTGATGAAGGGTAGAATTTGCTAAAGGCTGCAATGTAAGTTTGTAGTAGTTGGACTCTACTGGATGACACCAGTGACATCCTTCTGAAGATAATAAGATCAAAGGTACCTCTGCTATTCATTGTACTTACCATCAAACATAAAATGTGAATTTTTTATTCTCTGCCCCAACCTTGAAGTACCAGATTTAATGTTGTATTTTCTCACAGCAAGAGACTAATGGTGAATTTTCCTTATGTGAATATAGTTTTAGTAATCAGATAATTAGTTCTACAAATATATCTTCCAATAATCTTGAAAAGATTTTTTTCACCTTTAAGTTTCTTTCTTTATGTGCGAATAACATTATATAAATGAAATTAGCAAACTAGTATACCTAGCACGAAATAACTCTTCCACTTTGTGTTTACCTCCTGTAGTGAATTCTATTATGGAGCTGTCATTTACTGCCTTCCTGTGGCATAAAGAAACCTCTTCTTACTCAGCAGTATCCAGAGATCCTCTGGTTTTTTTCCGGTTTAGGACTGAGTGATGCCTGTCCTAGATCTCACAATAATGCAGACTTGGTGGGGGGGGGGG